>CABFOQ010019384.1:0-13422 GCA_900660455.1 Gephyroberyx darwinii
GCCAGGGGGATGACATCATGGCGCATTGGCAGAGCTATCTAAGCAGGGACAGGGAGTTTTGCGGAGGGCTAACGGAGATAAATACAACTTCTCTGAGTTCCGTCCTACTCCGTGAGAACCTCGGCTTTATCAAGGCCCGAGGAACGACAGGCCTGACTCGTGTCCTCAGCTTTTGGCTCCGCTCTCACTTTTCTTCCCTGTATTTGGCCCACTGTCATTCGTTTTCATCAGCGCCGTATTTAGTTGTTCCATTCACCCTGCAGCCGAAAAGTCATGAGTCTTTGAAAAAAGTTCAATGACGCAAGCGTGCTGCTGATTCCTGCTGCGTGCAATATGATGTTGGAAGACCCACCAAGGTGGTCAGTATGATCTCTCTTTTTTGCAAAGTAGCCCATCTTCTACACCCAACCCATCTTCTTGGCATGAAACCTGTGAAAACAAAATCTCAATCTTCATCATGAGTGAAGTCCATTATGAATGAACAGCCCAAAAACTTTGCTCACTTCCTGTGGAAACAAAACAAGTTACGTGGGAAGAGAATTTTTACGTCTATTTTACCAAGCCCCTGAACAATCCTGGCAGGTTTAGATGCATGCCATTAAAATGAACTAACCATGGAGCCTCAGAGCTGCCACAAGTTCTCACTTTCAGTATAATGCTAACTGCCATACGATTACTCAACATACTGTATGATAAAGCTTTAGCATGCCCACCGGACAGAGTTATCTACTGGAGACACAGAGAAGATGTTGGTGCCAATCCTCTCATCAAATTTTGGGTGAAGTGACCATCGGGCCAAACACCCAAAAAATTGGTGTAGTCCTTTTAACACTTTACCACTCGTCCCCCAGTTGCTCCAGGAGAGCTGCTCGGCAAATGATGGACCACTATGGTTGCACTGGACAGATCCCAGGTTTGAATGTGAGAGTAACAGCGTGCCATGTCTTCAAGGAAACTCTACTGTCAACATAATGCTGCATTTGAGGTCTACAGCAGTGACCTAAAACAGATGACCACTATACTGGACACTTTTAAATCTTCTGCTGATGGTGACCAACAAAGTGTGCGTCTTATCCTATCAACTGTTTGGACTTCCTAGAGACTGAGCTGAACACCGGAAAACATATATAAACAGGAAAATATATATAAACCCATTGGAATCTAGTTCGTCTGAACTGATAATATAATACGCCTCTCCCGGGTGCTCTTATGAGACAGCATGAATGACAGAGGAGAAACTGATATGGGAGGGAAAATCTGGTTTTGCTTTCGCCCCTTGTCTCCCTTTTGGCCTGTGAGTGCCAATAAATCCCATATCCACAGCTATTAGATTGACAGAGCTGAGCGCTGTTTGATGTCTGAGAATAGCCTTTGCGCATTCCAGGGGCCAAATGCAGCTTGGCTGTCATCGGCAGCCCTACATTTGGACATAGGTGGCATTCATGTTAATTATCCATGCCTTTGACAATTATGTGTCCAAGATAATGCTTATCTTTTCACCTTTTCACCTACACTGAAGGGGCTGCAAAGCAATACTATCAACCTTGCAAAGATACCATACAGAATGCCCTCCTCAATCTTTCATTAAGCCGTGGCACTTGTTGGGATGGTATTTATTAAGATAAGAAGCCTTAAGGGGAAAAAAACTGGTGCTATCTTGCCTTACAACCAAGGTGCATGAACTAGAAAAAAGGTAGAAAGGAAGAACAAATTCAGCTACACTTGGAGGCGAAGAGATGTCCTAAAAAAACGTATTTATTGGTACTGAAAAACAAGTTTCAGCAGAAAGGGTTCATCAGGGTTACATGAATGAAACCTAAATTAATAAATAAATAAGATACATTTTTCATTAAGCTTGTGTCTCCAGAGGCTAATATTTTGCTCAATCAAAGAACTTATTTGAACATGGTGTAAGTGTAACTGCACCAACACTAAACCCTAAACCTAACTTGTAAAAGAACTGAGAACACAATACATTAAGTTTAACCAAAATAAGTTCAGCCAAAAAGTCTAGGCATTTCAGAAAATAATTCAAACTTTATGTCCTGTAAAAAAAGAGGGGAAAGACACTATGTCCTCAAAAGTGGGAAGCTTAATTCCCTGCTCCCAACTCCTTGTCCAAGCTGGACAGCTCTCTGGATAATAAATTACCCTCTCAAGTACACCGTTGAGGTTTTAAGCACGGGGATGAGGCCGAGGGAAAAGGGAAAATTGCGTGACCCGGCGACCTACAAACTCTTAACCCCTGGCCTAAGTCCTGGGTGCCTCCCCGAGAGCTCTTAGAAAAGCCTGAGTCAAACATCACATTTGGTCTTTGTCTCCCTGACCTTTACACGTGCTGTCACTCCAGGTGCTTGCTACTCCCCCCCCCCATTATTCAATACACCTAGGGGAGGGAGGTCGAAGGAGAGAGGGAGAGATGAGAGCTACCGAGGATGGATAGTCTTGGTGATTAAAATTAAACACACCCCCCAGGAATTTCTCCCTGATTCTCATTATTCTCGCATCATTTTTTTTTCTCCACCCTCCTCCCTTCCTTCCTCTCGCCTCTCTCCTGCATAAGCTGAAGATGGGAGAGGTAGTGAACGAGTGAGAGACACGCTGACAAGGGGGTGCTAAGTGGATTTGAGTTATGGGCAGTTGGGCGATGTGTTTGTTTAACCATCTGGTAGCAACTCCCTCTGTTTTGTGATGGAGTGCCTGTGGAGGGAAGGAGTCCAGTCCCAATATGGATGTGCACACCCGTCCACTGTTGATGTGACAGGGTCAAGCTAAAGGAAAGCAGCCGGACTGAGTGATGCACATCTGATGAGCTCATTTCCACAATGTATATACACCATTTTGTAATCATTCAGTATCTCTCACCTATAGAGGATAGACTCTTCAAATCCAGTCTGTGTTATCGTTCTGTCAACCTTAAGTTACACACCATCCTCGAACAACCGTACTTTGCTTTCATTTTGTACCAGAGTGCATATTTCACATTTCCCAAATGGTATATATCTCATTTTGGAATTTCCTACATTTCTTATTTCATTTACTTACATTCTAAATTAAAATAAAAGACTTGAACGTCGACTGAGTGACATCAGCAGAGTCTCATATGAAAAGAAACGTTGAAACAAGAGACCCGCTTTGATTGGAGCCCCCTTTAATAACACAGGCAAAGGCACACACTGGAAAAACTATTGTCTCCAAACACTGTGTGTCATAGAATATCCCAGATCCCGGTTATCATTTTCCACGGCCTCTTATTGAATCTAGTGTGTAGTGGGGATTTCATACAGTCGGACCTCTCTTTGAGTTGTTCATTTTCAGCAATTACATGTGAGCTGCCGGTAACCAAATTAGGCGCCTCCTATTGCAGCGGTGACACCGAGTTCTGAAGTAATTACACCGGCTTTTAATAACGCACCCGGCAAATTCACTTTTTAATCTCAGCATCCTGAATTATTAAGCAGCTGTTTCCCCTCTCTGCCTTGATCATTTCCTTTCAGAGGGCGACTGGCCAACACCAGTAGACAAACATATAAGATGTTCTGACGAGTCTACCCCACCGGTTTCTGAAAAATAACCTACTTAATACATGTACATCTTCAAATAAATAATCCGTGGTCCTCAAAATCTACAGTGAAGTGTATAAAAAGAGCAGATGTTGTCTACTAAACAGTAGAAATGAGAGATTTAAATGTATAAATTCAGTGACAATACTATACATTGTAAATCTATATTAGGTGCACCTTTGTGTCAGTTCTGAGGGAAGGTCAAGTCATAAGTGGGTTATTTTTGATAAAATTATAAAATCTGCGGGAGATTCTTGTTATTGCAGGTGTTAACATGCCACTATGCTACTGACCGGTGTAATAAACATTCAGGACAATAACATTACTGTACATTTAAAAAGGAAACGTGTCAATTTCAATACATCTGTCTGTCTAGTTTTTGGACAAAACTCTTCAACGGGACACATGATTACACAATATGTTGGTAACAAAAAAATGGTGTTGTCCCAAACCAGACACACAGATGTGTTGAGCACTTATCAAGGTGAGGAACATCATACAAATGTGTACAAAAGCAAAAACACAGTAAAAATCAAGTTTTAGTTCTACCAACATTTCTCAGAAGAAGAGTTAAACCTCAATGGGCAGAGCCAAAAGAACCACAGTTTTTGGAGCGCAAGTTAGCATTAATTCGTGACCATTGAATTCATTATCTTGGAGGGTCAGCAGGCTAGCTAACTAGCTTACCTAGAAAGCTATAGGCTAGTATGGGTAACCTAACCTAAACAATTTAGTATGGCTAGATTGCATTTTTTCAGTTAGTAGCATTAGTGCTAAGCTTCATAATATTAGCTAGCTCCTCTCTTACCAGCTCAACCAATGAGATTAATTCTACCTCTAGAGCAGCTCTGCCTCCAAGAAATGTATATCTAAAACTCCAGTCTGCTGAAAGCAAGGAGCAAAGTCAAAATGCAAATAGTGCCCCTGAACCAGTACAAGCAGCACAAATAATATCGTAGGAAGTCAGGAGCTTATTCTTTCATATCATAATAAGAGTTCAAATCATAGTAGATGATGTTAGCCTCTTCTTTGTCTGCTGATGCTGCTGTACTGTAATGTCAAAGAGTTTAAAAATCGTTTAAAAAAAACCCTCCTGACATCCAGGCTGGGGGCAGAACCTCAACCTTGACTCTTCCCCTCTCACTTTCCAGCCACGCCAAAGTGGCTGTAAAAGCTAATAAAAGCTGCATCGCGTCTACAGAGGGAGCAGCAGCAAGTTAGTGTTGGCAATCTCAGAGCATCGACCCTTTATAAAGTCCAGGAGTTTGGATCGATGAAAGTCATTCTCTAACGGAGGGGGGAGATGGAAGTTGAAAATCTTGATTTCTCCTTTAGCACCTCATTCTGTTTTCCACCTCCTCCATCTTGGAGAAATGTCAGGAGAACAGTAAATGTGTAAAAGGTCAGCGGCGTACTAACAGACCCAACCAAGCTTTCATTACATTTGCTGTTGGCTATAGCAGAGGCCGTGGAGGCGCTTGGGCAACGGCGCTGACATTTGGTTTGTTTTTACACCATGTTGAGTCTCACACAGCTGTAGCTCCTAATAATGTCAGAGAGAAAGATCTTGGGGCAGCTTGGCTCGTGTTTATTGCTACCGTGCAGAAACAGAAACAGTGTTATGCCTCATATCACAAGGCTACACCATCGACGACAAAATCGATACCCAAGGTAACGGCTTTAAAGTCAGAGGAAATAACTTGGCTGTTTCTTGTTTTTTCATCAGCTGCCTCATGCATAATGATCGCTGCACTGATATTGAAAGATATACATACATATACACTCACCGGCCACTTTATTAGGTACACCTATCTAGTACTGGTAGGACCCCTTTTGCCTCCAGAACAGCCTGAATTATTCGCGGCATGGATTCAACAAGGAGCCCTTCTCCACACCACTGTTGTAAAGATGTTATTGGAGCATTTGTGGCCTTTCTGATAGCTTGAACAAGTCTGCCCATTTTCCTCTGACCTCTCTCATGAACAATTTTGGCTACAGAATTGATGCTAGAGACTGTAGTGGTGAAAAGATCATGCATCTTGCCCATTCCAATGTTTGGTCCAACAAAAAACTAAACCACTTCACCGTGTCTGCATGCTATATATGTTGAGTTGCAGCCACATGATTTGCTGTTTGGAGGAGCATGCTATTTGCTATTTGAGTACCTAATAAAGTGGCTGGTGAGCGATCAGATGAAATAACATGGCATTAACACTGCCAGGGTTAGGAGTTCAATTCCCACTGGAGCCACCCAACTATGTGAAAGGATAAAATGTGTCCACCAAACAAAATCGGTTTTAAAGTATATAATTAGTGAAAGAGGTAAAGAAATTATTGTTTTGCTACTGAAAGTATATTAGTGTAACATTTATTTTTTTTTGTTTTAATTTGTTCTCTGTAAAGAGTAGAGATACTGGATGCTGAGTGTAAATCAGCACAAAGTTGGTAAAAACCTGCATACTATTAGTTCATCTTTTCACCATTTATTGTGACAGAAATGATTCAAAATAATTTGTGACCTGCCACTTTTGAAGGAGGAATCACTCTCTCTCCAAAACAGATGTTTGTGCACATATATGAAATGTTCCATGTGGTGCAAGAAAAAAAAAGAATCAAATTTATCACTCTTACTGTGACCATATGAAGACATCAGACCCCACTGGGCTGCAAACTCTACACCGGGTCAGTGGCTATTTGATGTTTAAAAAGAGAAAGAAAGAAAGAACTGTAATGGCAGATGCGCTGATGTGCATGTCCATCCCTTTGAGCTCGTCACACTCCATAAGTTTTCACATGCAACCCTTCCACTCACCCACTCTCTGCCTTTGGTCTGCTTCCACATCACGGGAAAAGCCAAAGGAGAAAACGGGCCCCAAACGATTTCCCCCCATGAACACGTGTAATTCAGATCTGAGCCGATCTTTGCGGTTTAGCGGCTGATCAAGTGGCTGCATCAAACCGCGGCGTAGGTTAATAAAGTTTGGGCTGCAGCGTGTAAATTGTCAATTTGCTTTGGCTCGGTGCTCAGGGGCACGGCGACAGTGAAGGAACACAATCGGGTGACTCCATTGACACTCATTCCAGGTCGTAGGTTAATGAATGATTATTTCTCTCTCCCAGCAGGCGTCACCCACTCTCCCGTGGCCAGGAGGGTGAAAAAAAACCTCAATTTAGGCAAGATAAATCCCAGGGAGATAATTTACCCTGATTTAATCAGGACTGAAGTGATTGCTGTAGACAAGGGAAACATAACCAGAGGAATTGGTTTATTGATCTTCTTAAAAAAACATTGACTTGCAGAGGATGCAGTGGGTGTTAATCCATAGAAAGTGGTTTAATGGTCAGTGATTAGTGCTCTTAATCAGTGAATCTGTAGAGGCTTTGTACCTGTGATGGATTCCAAGATATGTTGTGTGGAACTGGAACAATAACAGTCTTAGCTAGCAGACTGGTGAGGGCAGATCTCAGAAAAATAAAAACCATATTAATGTTGGGTCCCCTCTTACCACGGTGATGCAACAGCTTTGAAACGCATTATTGCGTGAATCTGTCTGTGTGTGTGACCTGAACTCAAATCACTCCCGCTGCCTCCTGACCCAGAACCCTGCTCGCGGAAAACTGCCGAAGCAAAATGAGAGGAGAGACAGAGTTCAGGATAGATTTGATTTCACTCCGGGGCCAGGTGTGGACTTTGTACTTGCCACGAACCGTGCTGGTGCTCCGGCCGTCCCATCCATCGCTGCGTTATTTATACCCACCGTTGGAGACTTCGTGACAGCATAATTTCTAACGCCTAAATCAGAAGTGCATAGAAAGAGATTTCCACCATCCCACTGTTGGAAAAACCTGGCACATACGTGTAGAAAATGACTGATGCCTAAAAATTAAAGAAATGACACAGTGCTTTTAAAAAATAGTGAATAACTCAGGTTCTTCGCCTCAACTAGCAAAATGGTTATTCTTTTGCAGACTTTATCGTCTATATTTTAGAGATAATGAATGATAAGATGCAGAAAAAAGGTTTTTACCTCTTAAATGGAAATAGAGCATTTTGTAAATGTCTGGTAATCCATTATTTTGTTAAAATTGTATTGAACTGTGCAACTCTCCTGCCCTCTAACAGTTATCATTGATCATCAAAGCATAAGTGGTGCTTTTCTTTTTCAGACGTGGGTGAAATAAAAAAAAAAAAAAAATGTTAGTGTTCATTTAAACATGCTTGAAGCACCAGATGGGTAGGAGTAACTGCACTGTTATATTTCATATTGCGTTAGTTGAGTTATTAATCACAGAAGAGCAAATTTCAATAACTTTCATGTACTTTCTGGCACCGTTGTAAATGGCAAACTCCACACATCTGGAACCAAAGGAGGCTGAATCACAGGAGAAGAGAATTTGCAATATTATTTTTCCCAGGTTTGATCATCATCTAATTGTCAGTGCTTCATTTTATACATGGATTTTTTTAAAAAGAGATCATGTGTCCTCCATATGGCAGAGATGGGGACTAGAGTCACAAGACTTGAACTTGAGTCTGACCAATTTTGACCTAATTTGAAGAGTTGAGATTTGCAGGAGTGTTGACATTTAGTTGTGACCTTTAGACTTGATTCTGACTTGTGGTGTGATGGTTTGAAAATGCAATAGGAACACCTGATATTACTCATATGCAGTTGACATGAATTCATTTGTGCTATTTGGTCAAAACTGCAAGATGTGTACACATTTTACAAGATGTGAGGTTTATTAAATGTTGGCAGCATCTGCTTACCAAATCACTGAGATCAGTGGATTTCGGGGCGGGTGGGACCATACTCACTCCCTCTGTCCCACCTACTCCGCTTTTCTTCAGCGGCTCCAACATTTGTCTGAACCCGGCGCTGGGGGACTTCATTTCTCACGTTGGCAGTGGACAGTTGTCCTATGGGTTAATGGCTCACTGAAGACCTGAATCAGACCCAGATGAAAGCGACCTAAAGGGTCCTCATTTTTCCCCATTAATCATCCTTGTTTTCTTTAAGGTGATCTTTTCACCCTGTTTTTAAGTACCTGTCTGTTTTCTGGAAGGGGGCTCGTCCAGGGTCCAAGGGGCCAACTGGAGGCCTGTCCGATCCCCGTCCCCTCCTCCCATGGAGTCCCAGGAGCACTGAATCAGGCCCCCAGGTTTAATGGCTTTTGTAATGGCAAATTATAAGGCGCTACAAGGGGAAGATTAATCGAAGGGTGGTCTCGGGCCCTTGCTTGGCTCAGGCTACAGGGTAACCTGAGATGGTTAACGTCGCACTAAAAAATGTAGACGGCTGCCCTGTCGACCAAAGGCATCGCAGACTCATGAACTCTGGTGACATGACGCTTTGCCGAGGCCTATATTTTCGTTGCCCAGGGGGCATCTGACTTAAAAAAATCATTATCATTTGTAAAATTAACCAATTGTTTTGTCAGGATTTTCAGCACCACCATCATTCCTGTGCTAATAGATTCACTATGACTCAGCGGCCACTTACTTCACTCCCAGGATATGCGGTTACAACGCTCCGTATTATAATGCGGCCCCGGAAAGCACACAACTAAATCTCCCCATCATCTCTATTACAGTAAGAGTAGTGATTTAGATTGCGATATATGAGGGAGTAAAAAAAAACCTACAGGCTCAATTTGTCAAAATAACCTCAACGGTCCCGAGACCGTTCTCATTAGTCTCAATGGGAAAGGAAACAGCTCACGCTTTGAATAGAGCAACAAAAGAGACCACGGCTGAAGGGTTTAACCAGATAATGATTCCCAACACTCCACTCAGCGTGATCCAGGACTCCTCTTCAGATGTTACTTGGACTGGTAAGGTCTCATAAGCATTGTCTAAACACAGAGATCTAATGAATGGATCTTTTATGTTTAACAAGGAACTGGCAGGGAAAGAAAAGTTAAGGATAATTGAATTTACAGTACAAGACATGATGCTGTGATCTTTCCTAAACTTTAATACGGCTTCTGCAAACCAAGATATTGTCTTGCTATTTGAGAATGTTGTACTTTACTCAGCAAAATGCTAATAAACACACACATTAGCTTTCAGAGGAGCGACGGCACAGCAGGATTACTGTCAGAATAAACCAGGCCTGCCAAAACAAACTCATCTTCAATAAAAAGACAGAAAAAGTTATTTTGTTTCTTTGCTTTTTGCTTATTGTCCAGAGAAGAACAGTAACATCCTCAGTTCCTGCACCACTCGTGGAGGCCATCTCTGTTCAGGTTGAGTTTAATTTCTACTCGTGTATTCAAAAAACTATGATCATGGTCATGCTTCGCGCCTCAGAAAATGTGTTTGGGTGCATGTGCATATCGGTGTGTGATGTATGTATATGTGTTGCATGGTGTGATGTGATCTTTTTTCTTGCCGAAGTTGCCAAGTAGCATTTCACAATGTACCAGAATGCAATGAGAAGTTATTTTGTCTGTTGTCGATATTGAAAAAAATATTTATCCGAACTCATTTCGAATCATTTGAAATGTCAGTTCATCAATCACATGGTCAGTGAAGCTAACAAGTTCTCTCAGGCTGAACATAAAGAAAACCTCGCCGCACGATTGCCACTAAAACAGTGTGAGTTTCACCTCTTCATGGCACATCGCGCCTCTCCGGCAGTCAACAACTCCCCTCAGTCAAAGCCAACTTGGCGCTAAGCGAGAGGGGAAAGCAAAATGGACGAACAGCTCAAACGTGTCGACACTTATCGGCTGAAATCTGTCCACGTGGATTGAATTTTTGCTCTTTGATAAAAACGACGGCGGAGACTTGGCAGCATTTGTCTCAGAACAGCACTTGACCCCTTCTAAGAATGCAATGGAACAGGAGAAAAAAGAAAGAGAGAAAGAAATGCAAACGAAATGGGAGGCCCAAGCGCCCCGCTCATATCTCATCTCTATTAACGGGTTTACGGGTGACCCCAGGGGTCCTCGTAAAAGTTTACGTGGAGGTTTCAGTTAGAGTTCCCTTTAAAAGAATGAAAGAAATTGGTTGGTTTATGGTTAGCCTTCAGAATTTTACGGCATGTTTTACTTAAGTTCCCATTTTTACAGATCCTGGTTCCAATTAGCGGAGTAGTGGTGCAGAGGGCTAAACTGAGCTTCTCTTTACTCTCAGGGTAAAACAACTACAAAAAATATGAAGGGGAGCTTAATTGACTGTTGATC
The DNA here is from genome assembly GCA_900660455.1 of Gephyroberyx darwinii. NCBI lineage: Eukaryota > Metazoa > Chordata > Actinopteri > Trachichthyiformes > Trachichthyidae > Gephyroberyx > Gephyroberyx darwinii. The sequence continues at coordinate 10,755 of CABFOQ010019384.1, forward strand.
TCTGAGGACATGTACAGGTCAAGCGAGGAGGCGTGGAGATGGGGTTTGAGGATCAATGTTACCAAAGAAATTTCGCCACTTCAGCAACAACGATGGACTAAAACTGCAGAAGTGTAGATGCTGAGAAAACAAACTACCCTTGTAGTCTGCAGCCAACTGGGTATAAACCCAAGTTACTTGTTTTATGTTGGACTTCAGTGAGGAAAAAGAAATGCAAAGATCGTATACATATGTGATCAACAGAGACATGGAACAGGAGAAAAAAGAAAGAGAGAAAGAAATGCAAACGAAATGGGAGGCCCAAGCGGTCAGGTTGAGTTTAATTTCTACTCATGTATTCAAAAAATACAGCATCTAAATCTGCACAAGATTTAGATGTTGTCAAAATTTGATGTTGTTTGAGTGGGTAAGTTTAAAGTTATTGCATTTACCAAAATCCACAGGTAGTTTCAGACCAACTCCAGTAAACGCATCACAACTGGACTTGGTCCTGATTGGCTCCCCTCACTAAAGATTTCCTGAAATCCGTCCAATCAGAGTTGATGTTGTCGGCCAATCAGAATCCTGTATTGTGAATTGGAAATTTCAAAAGTCAGATGATAATCTGAGTCTGTCTGAGGAAATTTTGCTACCAGGTTATGATGCAATGATAACCTTTAACCTTCTCAACATGGTGGAAAAATCTAGTTTTGTGTCAATGGCAAGAAAACACTTCTATAAATATTCACTTTTATTACACATTGGTAGTTAGCCAGACTAATACATTAAATGAAGTTCATGAGATTAGTTTTTTAAGCTGCAGGACGTCCATGTTTGTATATCATTTGTCTTTGCAAATCATCCTGAAGCACATTATTCTTATCCTGAGCCACAGTGTATGTGAAAACAAAATCATCAGTACCTGGTCAGTCAGCCAGCCAGCTGAAGGAATGGCGGAGGTGAGGGAGGCTGTAGGAAAAGAAAGGAGAGCAGCTTGGAGAAAACCTTAAGTGAGACATGCAGATGAATGATGGAACATGACACACAACAACAGGCCAGAGTTCCAGTGGAGGGCATTAGAGGTAACGTGCCCCCAGGCGGTCACATGCCGGTCTACGGTCACTTCCAAACCGCCGTCACCGCCATAGCTTGTTTACGACTCTACAAACAAACTGTCAAACAGCGGCGCTGGTCGCAAAAAAAAAGGGGTCGAACACACACACACACACACACACACACACACACACACAACTTCTCTCTAGCTCCACCTCTCTCTGACCCGGCCTGTCACTTACTGATTGAACATATATTTGCGTTCTCTGACTCCTTTCTCTATCTCATTTTCTGTTATTCTATCTCAAATACATAATCTCATAAATCTCTCTGTGACCCCGTCGTTCTCTCAATCCATACTTTCTCTCCCTTTTCTGTTTTTCTCTCCCAAATACGTAACCATTTTCTCTCTACCTCCGTCACTCTCCGATCCACAAGTGATTTCTCTCTTTCTCTCACACACTTATGGTCACTCCCAATCTCTTTCATTCTCTCATTTGATCTCTTTTTCTCTCAAACCTACTCACTATATCACTATATACAAATAAACACACCATTCCAGGGGCGGAGCTTATACAGTTTTGAAGTTTTTTTTATTTTTTTATTTACTCGTTCAGTTGGTGAATTGGTAAATAAAAAATAAAATAAAGTGCATTAAAATCACAGCAACTTCAACAAAATCAACCCAACAAATGTGTCAGACTTTGTTCAGGTCAATATTCTCTGTTATTTCACTCTCAGTGAAGAGTATCACCAGGTTTGGGAAAGCTCTGTCCACATCACTACAATAAGGAAGGCCAGTGGACAGGCCTTGTTACATATTGAGTATTGCACCATTGATTCGTATTGTGATTGGCGTTATGTGATTCCATGGCAATGGAACATTCCACCTGGGGGGCGGGAACGGAAATGAAAGAGTAAGACTCAGTTAGTGGACTGAAGCGGAAGTTAACCAAGAGCGCCCACTGGTTTACTCGCGGCTACGTGGCTCGGCCGATTTTCCATAGACAAGAGGAGACACGTCATATATCAACTAAACAAAACAACAGATTATGGTGCAGCTCCCACAGTTACCAAAGAAATGATGAGATGTACACATTTTAGTAACTTTTGAGGGAGTTTGGTTTGGTTGTTGTTGTAGTAAACTAAACTAATTCATAGCCTCATGAACTCCGTTCTTATGAGGCAGCTAGGTAGGTTACTTTAAACAGGCTACTCTCATTCTTTTTAATCCTGTGAAATGTTTTAAAAATGTTGTTTGACTGTTTGAAAGCCAGCAATAAAAAAAATCCACAAAAATTGACATGATGTTATTTTCTTCCCTGGCAAGAAATCGAGGTGAAAACATGCCAGGGGAAACAACATTTTTAGGGAAAACAAATTTTGGCTCAACACCTCTCTCCCTTTTTTCTGCCTTTCTTCCATATACATACCTCCATTCTCTCCCAATCTCACTCCCTCAAACACACACACATACATACATTTACACACACACACATACACACACGCAAATTCATGCCAACACACACAGACACAAATACAGTAAATGCAAGCAAATACACACACAACGCCTGACACAAACATGCAAACAAGTGCCTACATACAAACACACACACACCCCTAAACACAGAAAAAA
>CABFOQ010019387.1:0-11812 GCA_900660455.1 Gephyroberyx darwinii
ATTTTGGCACTTGGCATTGTCCCTTTGACCTATACATTGCTATAGATTGGTATAAATCTTCTACACTGTATAGGCTACTGTATACATTAAGCATATATTTACAAATAAACAATGTGTTTACATAAACACTTTAATGTATATCAGTATGTTTGTCTTTCTTTTTACACAATTGGTGTAACCATAATTGTGGGGGGTTGGGGAGGGGAGTCACAGATTTTCCACAGCGTCTTCAAGCTTCTTTTGGAAGATTCATTAATAGTGGATGAATAGTGTAAGTGTACTGTGTGTAATATAACCTTAAAGAGCAATTTCTCCTCATTACATAGGTGCCTAAATGTTATATCTGTTATTTAAAATAATCACTCAAGCAGCATTAGTTTGTGAGATGTCAACGTAGCAGCCCCCCAGAAAATATGAGAATGGAATGTTCAGAGTCATAATGGAAAAGGTTTTTTAAACGCCTTTTTCTCAAAACTACACTTTTGTATCTCTTGTGTTTTAATGCCACATAACTTTCTAATTTTTTGAAGGAGTGACATGGTTTTGGTCTCATTGGAAAGCTTGCACTCCCCTCTTTTAAGTAGTATGAAAACCTCAAAATGTGTTTTGGGGTCAATGTGACTGATTTTGTGAGAACAGGTCACATATAAACTGAATCACACGCAATGGGATAACATCTTCATTGCACACCATCTTTCTAAATGAACTTGCAGGGTGTTGGAACATTCATGTAAATAGCTTTCATTGATTGATAATGAATGAAGGGAACCAGGAATTCATTTTTATTTTAGGAAGCGGTTCTTTAAACCTATTTTATCATGTGAGAGCTTAGTTTTTTTGCTGATATGCTGGTATGCATTACTTTACATTCAATTCAACTGTTTCCTTTTTCAATTCATTGCTGAGAATGAAGTTGGCCATCTAATAGGCTATGCCACTTTTTGAATGGAATACCAGGCATAATGAGGGCATTTTACTCTGTGTGTATTAGGAGTGATGGCTGGTGTTTTATTCCAACTAGAGGCGAACTGTATTGGCCTTTGCCTAAATTGATTCTCTTTTTGTCTCTGAGCCTGTCTTGTTACTGAACGACTTTGCATAAGTAACCCTCCACCCCTCCCCCGTGTCATAGCGAATGTCGACAAAACAACCTATTCTTTTTCAATTTTGCGAAATGTGTTTGTGTCTCTACCTGGGTTGTCCAGGAACAGGGAGCCAGATTGTTTATGTCACTTTGACTGATCAGAGGTTGATTTGTGTGGCTGCTCCCTCACAACTCCACAGCCTAATGACACCCTCAGAGGAGACAAGACTTTGTTTGAAACTTTGTGTCATTTGTCATTGTGAATTGCCTCTGAAAGACAGCTCCCTCCCGCCTTGCACAACATTTGACTACTTGGCTGCATGCCTAGACGCCATAAAAAAATGATGTCCAAATGAGAAAAAGGCCTACTCTGTGGTGTATGACAACGCACTTGCAACGATAGGTTGCAAACTAGAGAGTTTAAGAATGGGTTTAGTGTCATGACCTGGGAAAAGCGACAAGTAGCCAGTCATTTTTGTGATGTCCTTTTACTAGACTGTCATTTTCCACCTGCTTACATCTTCCTCTGAGGCAGACCTGGCCTATACACATCAAGAGTTACAACCTAAAATGAGATTTAAAAAAAACGATGACTGCTACTCAAAGAAATTGATTGGTTTGAAGGTATTTCCCTGCCAAAACTATTTTCAGAAGTGTATAATATATCATGAGTGAAAAATAATTTGAGCAAGAAAATCTGATTTGTATTCACAAAACTCTTTTCAGTTACGCTTTTACACTTGCAAATGTCAAGTTTGTGCGCACTGACTTTTGTCACTGTTTCAGCGTTCAAAGCCTGCCAAAATGCTCTGCACTGATTGGATACAGAATGTGTCACTGTGACTGACACCATAACTGCTCCATTGTTTTAGCTATTGTGGATTTTTTTTTACTAAATGTAAATAGCCTTGAGTAGAACTAGCTAGTTTGCTAGTTACAAGAAACTACACCCGATTGGTAGGTTTATATTACTCAGACTATGAACATTAACGGAGCTTCAAATAATATCAGTGTAGCAGACTCGCTACCCCCAGAGTAGACAGAGATACTGGCAGGAGTAGAAAGATCACGGGCCTGCAGGCCACTTTATTTACATCCCATCCCTTGGCTTCCAGGCTGGGAGGCCGGTGGTCCTCTTCTGTGCCGTGCTGAGCTGCTTTGTGGCTGTACACCACCCACTATGCTCAGTGGTGGTGAGGGTAGCTCGGCGTCAAGACCACCGGTCACAGTTTTATATACAGTATATGCTATATATGCTGTATCCTCTGGGATGCTCCGCCGCTGCTGCCCCCGCGCCATCATCTACAACCACAGACGGCGACATAAGCTTCCACGAGATCACGGCCGACGATGACGATCAATACTGTTGACTCAATAATTACTTGGCCAGGAGATGAGATTTATGTTTTTTGTGCCAAAACTCTGAACTCCCTGAGTATTAGAGTATTTTCTCAAAATGACAGCTTTTTGGTGGACAACTTTTCAAATAAAGACTGGTAGTTTCTATTTGAGAACTAATTCTACAACAGACAGTAACAGTCTGAAAACTGAAAACTGCATGACAGATAGAAGAAGAATCAAAACCACAGACTTGATAATAAAGTTGTGTGCCCTATACATTGGTAGAAGTCTCCCATCCTGCATTAGTATTTCTGTGGTACAACAGTATCACATTGGTATTACACCAGCATTACTGCTGCTTCTATCTCAAAAGTATTTACAGAATATAGGGATGTTGCCACTCATGTCTCCCAAATGTCTAGTCGCTCTCTGCCTTCTTGTAGCTGAAAAAGGCAGCAACAATCTTAATTTTACTCTCAGCAGTGAGAGGTATCCTGATGGCTCAGGCTTGGGTTTGAATCCAGCCTTGGGTCTTTATTACTTGTCATTCCTCTCTATCTTTCCTGTCGCTGGCAACTGTCCATTAAAGGAGAAAACCAACGAGAAAGCAATCTTGTGTTGTGCAGTAACAATTCTGCTGCAGCAAAGGTTGGTTTAGTTTATTTGACAGGGACAGTGCACATAAATGAATATGAGTTATGAGTTAAATTGGCACTATACACATTTTATCAAGTACATACAAACAAAAGGACACAAAATAAAGCACTGCATTGGCTGAAGACTCCGCAATGTGTCAAATTCTTCACACACTAACCCACCGCTGCATTGCTGTCTGCAACTGGTCTAAAATATCACATGAATGGTTGTGTTGCCTTGTTGGAAAAATGTTTCCATTTCCTTTTCTAGTTGATTGCCTCTGTTTACATCTCTGCGCCTTGTGGTTAACAATACAATACAAAGCCACAGTGGGTATATACACGTTTATATGCGGCGATGTGTTCGACTGGATTTCGATTTTGGGTCCACCTTTGTTGGAAGTATGCTGTCAGTGTTAGCACAAGCGGACTTGTGTTCATTGATACATCACCATATGTTAACAGCAACTAAAATTAAAAGAAAATACTAAATATAAATAATCACAGCAACAAGAGTGAGCATGGAGGGAAAATAGGCACCTCATGTACATCTTTAGGTTCATCGACCTTTTCAGTGTCACATAGTCAAGACATTCAGTAAATATTAGATGGAGGGCTCTATGTTTTCTCGTTGCACATAGTGATGCAGGGCAACACAGTTCTTGCCAAGATTATTGGCACCCTTGCATTTTGTGCAGATAATATACAATATCTTGGAAATTGAAACAACTTTCGGTCTTCAAACGTCTATTTTATTTAGCAACACAAGATCCAAACATAAAAATATCTTTTATGGTTTCACAATTGAAAAGTGGCTATGATCGTGATTGTTGGCAGCCATCTCTAATACTAAGTAGCACAGACTTTGGCAATGATGAGTTAGTGTTTCAATCATCAATCAGCTTCCTGCACCTTTCTGCTGGTAGTTTCTCCCACTCTTCAATTGCAACCTGCCCCAGTTCTTCAATGCTTGAAGGATTTCTTTGACCAACAGCACAATTCAGGTCTCACCATAAGTTCTCAATTGGATTGAGATCAGGATTCATCGCTGGTTACTCCAGAACAGTGACCTTCGATTGACACCCAGTTTCTGATACTGGGTTGCACATTTTGCTCCAAAATGCCTTGCTAATCTGATTTCATGATGCCCAAGGCAGCAATGCAGCCCCACACATTATGGAACCGTCACCATATTTGTCTGTAGGTAGGGTGTTCTTTTCTTTAAAAGCTTAATTTCATCATCTGTAAACAAAGCGCTGATCTGTGTTGCCACAGAACATCATGACTTATAACCCATCATAACCTTGCTGCCCTTGTATAAGTTAATCAATTCAAGTTCAAACAAATGAAATAAGCACCAACAGAACCTTGCTAGTATACTGCTAATACCATTGCTTGTAGTAATATATGGCAACATTAAAGTCAAAAGGGAGTCAAATATGTACTCAGTTATGGCGACTACTGTAATATTCAACATTTTCTGGGTGATCTCATCGAAGGGGAGAATTGCATTGACCCAAACACACTCCCTACTGCATTTCTGCTCATACTGCAAACCACTTTAATGGTTTGCCTGGCTGCAGCCACCTCGAACCCTTCTCAATTAATACGAGCCTAACAGAATTTAAGTGGCCTTTCCATTATTAATAAGGACAAACTGGACGGACTCGTGTGCATTCATTGATTTCTCATTCCAAATTGCCTCTTAATAGTCTTTCTGTATGCAGAAAATGGTTTCCAGTCCAGTTTTCAGCCACAGTCTGGCTCCTCTTAGGCCTTAAGGACTTTAAGAGTCTGTAATGGTGATGTCTCAGAGGCGGGTGTTGTTGATTTTGGTACCGGGGCGTGTTCTGGTAACCAGTAGCAGGAAGCTGGACAGGCTGCATTGGGGTGAATTGCTCCAGATGGGAGGGGAAATTCCCAGCTGGACTCCGAGATGCCCCTGAAATATGGAAGCCTCCTTTTGCTTTGATTGGCTGGATCTCTCCGTCCTTCTTTTTCTTGCTGTTTCTCTTCTCTTACACTTTTCTTTGTCTGTCTTTGTTTCTCTGCTTCCCTCACACCGTGTTTCCACCCGACTCTCAAGTGAATATTAATCTAACTTTTGAAATGTTGCAAAAAATAAAGCGTGAATTTTCGTGATTTTACTGCAGCGTGAAAATCTGGCCAGTTTCAGACAGATTTCCCTCCTTCTGAGAATGTCATCAAATAAGGATTGCATGGCAAATATATATATATATATATATATACATTTCAATAATTGCATAATGGGTTCACAAATTTTCAATCATGACTCATATCCTAATTTGCATAAATACATAGATAGAGACCTAGCCTCTGTCTCCTCTCTGCAGCTGTTTTTCTCTGCCTCTCCCTTGACTAAACAAGGTTGTCCTCCCCTCATTAGCTCCAGCCAGGCATGTCCTCTGTAGGTTTGGCTTTATGCAAAGATCAGCCTCTAAATGAGCAGGGAGGAGCGCATGACATTCACCACAAGCTAAGCTTAGTAAAGCTATACTGCATGTTGTATAGCTGTCATGGTTTTATGCATGGGGGTGCTTGTGTATTTTGTTTGTGTCTCTGCAGCGATAGTTTCGGAGTCTGGTCTATTTTTTCTGCGAGCAAATGTGTCAAGCCAGGCAAGAAGTCAGACACAGGAATGGCTTAGAGCATCTGGTCAATTTTCAAAATAAAACAAATTTCAAAATAAAACACCCTGATTGATGATGGCGTTGGCTGTCCAGCCTATACATGTCTAAACCTTTACAGTCCATGTGTCTAAACAGAGAGTGAGAGAGATGAGCAGGCACACATGAGAGAGAGAGAGAGAGAGAGAGAGAGAGAGAGAGAGAGAAAACCAGCAATCTTATAAAGCATTTGAAGACGCATCAGCCATATCACACCCATACAGGGTTAGTAGTATACAGCTGTTAAAAAATAATAATTATATATATATATATATCTTTGGTTTGGTGCCCCATGCTAACACTTTAGCATACACTATGTTGAGTGATAGTAGACCACTACAATTATCTCCAAAGTGAGAAAATAGAACTTGTAGCAGCTGTAAAGCTAATTGTTAAGTAATCTTAAATGATATGTAGATAAGTCTTGCAGTTTTGTGTAGGATATTGGTAAAATTCAGACAAAATATGGTATAAAAATAACATACTGTTTTGAAATACCAGGGATTTCCTGGTTTCCTGGATAGGGATTTCCTATTTTTCCTGTTTCCTTAGGAAGGGAAAGTGGTGGGCAATGGGAGAAATAGTTCCAAAAGTAAACCTGGCTACATCAGCTATGTAAGATATAACTTACAGCAAGTCTCGAAATGAGTGAATGGATAATAATGCAATAATGACTGGCTCACTGTACATTATCCTGCTTATTACACATGTACTTACCAAAGACATTAAGTCATTTGACACAAAATAATGATTTAAAATGACTTTACTGAATTAGAAGCTAAAGTAATTTATAAGCTTCCACCAAAAACTATTCAGCAGGACTGTCTGCAAGGAGCAATTTCTTCTTGTCTGTTGTTAACCCTACACAATTGGGGCTAACCCTGAGCCAGAGTAGGGCTAGTTTGCTCTTGGTTGAAGTCCTTTAGGATTCACCAGTGGGTGCTGAGAAACCAGTTAGGGAGTGGCTCAGTTGTTAGCACTGTTGCCTGATAGCCAGAAGGGTGTTGGGTTTGATTCCTGGTCTGCGTGTTCTCCTGTGTTTCCTCCCACAGTTCAAGTCAGGTGGACTGGAGACTCTAGTTACCCATAGCTGTGAATCGGAGTGTGTTTGTTTATCTGGCGACCTGACCAAGGTGTTTCCTTCCTGCCCTCTGCCCATTGCATGCTGGGATGGGCTCCAGCCCCCTGTGACGCTGAGTAGGAATAAGCTGTTGGAAATCATCACTTTCTGATGCTCAAGGTGCATTCCAGGAATTGACATTTTTGGTTTACCCAGTGTCTCTCAACCTGCCTCGTCTACTTCCACTTCGGTTATTGATTTCCTACATTTCCCAGAATTCCTTTCGACAACCCTCAGAGAACTTTCAACCTTGTTTTCAATCAAAGGTGGGCATATTGGCATAGAAATATAGCAAGCTAGCCAATTAGTTTGTGAACATTGCGATGTGTCTATGATTGTAGCCTTTGATTGTTTACTTTATTGCTTTATGGTCTGTTGAGGCTACTGTTAGTGGAGACATTGGTATCTCTTCCTCTTCTATAATGGAGTTTTACTTTCTACTCCACTGTAGCTGGTAATATTTTTATGTGACATCACATCATCTAGAATTGGCCAGTTATCCACAAGAAGAAAAATCTGACGTGCAGGTGCCCTCGGCTAAGCGCAGTGTGAAAAGGGATTTAGCGTACAATCCGTGAGGTTCAAAGGTCAATGCTTGTGTGTCTTCTGCAACAGTTACGAGTTCTGTCCAGAGGGATAAGCCCCTCAACACAGCAGCCAACATGAGCTGATCCATTAGCTGTGTGTGGTTCTTAATGTGTTGGAGATCTCCCTAATCTTTCTGCCATCCAGCTAATCTCTGCACCTCGCCATCTGCGCCACTACAAGTCGGATGGAGGGATTTCGGCGGTCATGCTGTATTTGGCTGTGTTTATTTGCGGTGCCAAATAGCTATTGATATAGAGTACAATGATGAGTGGGTTTAGAGTGGACCTGAACCAATTCTGGGCATCAGAAATAGAGCATTTTGAAACTTTAGGAGTTACAGGCACCGCCGCTGTCAGGGGCCCCTCGAGACAGACAGGCCCTCAATTTCAGTTGAAATGGGTGGAATTTATGAATGCAGGCTGAATTAGACAAGAATCTCATATGATGTTTTGATTGATCATTTGATTTTTTTCTTCACAGATGAAGTGCATCTGTTTAAGATTAGATGATGCTCAAATGCTCCCTGCCTCCAGAACCAAAAGTTCCACCACTATCCCTTGAAAATTCAGCTGCAGTTCTTTTTTGTCTTTGCATCTCAGTTGAAGTGCCTGTCCTTGAAGGATGTATATGAGAGGTCAAATAGACATATTTCTCCTCTTGCCAAAAAAAAATGAAAACAGTTCGCAGCCGCGGGGTCACATATGAATGCAGCTGAGAGAGAATTCACAGCTGTCAGCGAAGAGAGGTGACGGTACAGTATGTTTTACATTTAGTGAGTGTCAAAGCCTCAGGGTCAGCCAACAGCAGCCATGGGAAATAAATAGCTAAATAATGGTCTGAATTCCTTTCCTCTGCTCCCTGCACTTCCTCTGCCTCCTTGGAAGCTCAGATGAACAACTTATATTGCGGCTTGACTCTCCCATGCTACCTACGTCTTCCATAGTCTTGTGAAGGGCCGATATTTCCCTGACCATCCTTGGGACCCTACAGTAACCTGCTCTACAACCTGCATTCCTGGATTTCCATGGGGTGCAACTCTTGGCTCTGCGAATACAAATGGGTTTCGAAGCACACTTTGCGGAGCACACATATCAGTTGCCAGTTTCAAAGTTACTGTGAATATGTCTCAACCTTACCTGCGCAATGCTCCCTCACGGGGTCCCTGCTGGGGAAATGTGAATTGACACCTGAGTGGAACATTTATGTTTCCTCTTTCTAGCAAGCCATTTAGAAGATGTTGTGATGGTAGCTATGGAATACCGATCAATGGTATGGCAATGTAGACTGCTGGGGTTTCATTTGAGGACAGACAGCACAAAAATGCAGGAAGAGAACTGCAGTCACTCACTATTGCTGGTTTATACACTGCTAAGGATGGCTCCATAAAGTTCATGGAAAGGGTGTATCAAGAAAGATGTCTCATTTGGATTCATACGAAACAGCTAAAGGTTTCGACCAAAGGTGGGTTGCTGCAGGACTACTGACTACTTTTTAGTGCCATCAGCCATCTACAGCCAATCAGATTTCCATATTACCTCGTTTCCCTGCTTACGTGATTTCGTTCCATGAGAAGATGATTACATCCATTTAAGGCTTCCCAGTTCTCTGAAACTTTTATTAGAAATACCACAGGAATAAACATCTCAAAAACTTGGAGAACAGCTGCAACCATCATTGGGGTCAATGATGAGCTTTGAGTTTGCTCAAATGGCTCAATGCTACCTAATTAGCGTTTGCCAGCTAGCTATGTTAACTTGTTAAAACGATGTTACGAAAGGCAATACTAAAGCAACACAACATACATGATTTTACTGGTGACAACTTTGGAGCTGAAGACCACTACATAGATGCAACCAAAGACTCTCACACTGCCCACAACCAGTCAGGGGAATGCCTACTGTATATCCCAATATGTCACTTTTTCTTAGTGGAATTCACACATATCTTGTTGGGGGTATGCAGAGCTGAATTTTCCTGCAGCGCCACTTAAGTCCTGGAGTTTTCAGCAACACATTTGTATTCACATGGAGCATTTAGCCACACAGAAAGCATAAACCAGGTACAAGTTTCAGTATAAAGGTATGCCTGCAAGGTATTGGGGTTGTTAACATATAGTACATGCAAGTGTCTGTCTATGTGTGTAATTGGTTGCATCAAATGTCTTGTTTATTGGTGTGTGGGTGGCCTGCCACAATATACATTACAACGCGTTGTATGGAGAAGAGCCATAAACCACAAACCACACAAGGAGAAACAGGCAGGCAGCCGCCTGCTCCTATAAGCCTGCTGTCACCTAAGCTTCTCTTCAAAGTTACAAGCTCTCATTTTAAATATGATGCCGACAGGACGATCCGAGGGCAGCAGAAAAACAGAGGGGAACTTACGAAACGATACCTTGACGCATTCAAGCGCCAACACTTCAGGCGTCATCCACCCGTCTCGGCCTGCCTCTTGCACAAACACTCCCAGATTGCTGGCACATTGCTGACCCTCCTCTCAACGCTTCCACCACCAAGGCCAAACGTCTGCGTTATGATTCTGTTGCTAGGAACAGAGGTGGAGCGTCTAAGGCAGAATGTGGTATTTTTATGTTGTTTTTTTTCCGCCTGGGGTGCTCTGACGTGGAATATTTAATTACATGTCTAACCACTCCACATTTGTAGCTTTTCTCTCTCTGAAGGATGGCAGGCTTTGTGTGGGTTGCTATGGAGCGACAACAGGACTGTGTGTCCTTCCAGACAATGGCAAGTTTAACACTTCTATGGAAACAGTGCGATTTACCAGCATGACACTTGAAATAATAATAAATTACACAGCAGAATGTATCTCATATTCACACTTGTCAAGCTCATTCCAGGGTACCTGAAGTCAAATTATCGTTTTGCACTGGCAGATCATTTTGCTGTTGTTCCAAGACATTAAAATAGTAATTCACAAGATCCTGGTTTTCTTTTATTATGCCATGCTTGGTTCAAACAGTGTGGCCATACTTGACATCTTTTTCCTTGGATTTTCTGTTGATGAGTTTCTGTAGGTGGCACTCTTTTCTTTGTCTGTTCAGCCATCGTGGCTATCGCTGAAATGAATCATTCATTTTAAAAGGAGTAAAGCAGTAAGGTGCATTAAGAGCAATCATAGAGCACAATGATTCTATACTACACGCAATATAAGCAACACATTTCAATCTTATAGTTCTTCCTCAGGCAGCATCAAAAGTGTCAAGGTAGGTTGTCCCTAGACGTAGGAGAAGGGAAGATCGGGGGATAACTGGAAAAACATAGAGGACAAATGATAACAGAGATACAAATATATACGTATTTACATATAGAAATATTTATATATGCCAGCTGAAAACAGATCAAAGGAAGCATGCAAAGTCAAGTGGTTCATTCAGTCCATTGGGCACTGGGGCTTTCATGTTTTCTACAGCCCATGAATTTCATCTATGTGAAAGAGTGGCCAAGCTTTATGAAATTATAAATATATAAATTAAATGAAAAAAAGTAATGTTCACAATGTTTCCTGAAGTGAACGCAGTGACACAATGCGCCTTCAAATTTTGATGAGTCTGAATACAAGATGAAGTCTTCTTGCAGCATAAATGGAAAAAGGGTAGGATTGACAGCACATGTTTATTCATGCATAGAAATGGGGAATATTTAAGATTTATATCTGTCCATTTATATCTGCCGTGTCCCTATCAGTATTAATAAGAATGACAGGTGCTATTTAGAAGCAGGGGAAGCTCAGCTATTTTAACTGGCAGTGGTTCTGACTAGGTGTGGCTACAAGCATGATGCAGCTTTTGAAAGAGCATATTGTTGTTGCAAGAGCAGATGTAGAGATGTAAAAACCCCTGTAACCCGCCCGGAGCTGTTTCTCTGTCACGGCTCTCCGTCTGATATTGGTTCTCCTCTCTCTTTCGCCTCTTCCTTTCTTTTTTCTCTCTCTCTCTCTCTCTCCCTCTGTGTGTCCCACTGCTTCTCTCTCCCTTAGGCACGCCCAGCTTTGTCAAGTCCCCTGATGACCAGACAGGGATTTCGGGAGGAGTGGCGTCATTTGTATGCCAGGCAGTGGGTGAGCCCAAACCTCGCATCACCTGGATGAAGAAGGGGAAGAAAGTCAGTTCTCAGCGCTTTGAGGTACGACTCAAACACCCCCAATGGAGACCAGTGGAAATCCCCTTTCTCTGATGTTAGTCCGTGTCCAACACCTCCCTTTCTCACACCTTCACTGCTTGTGGTGTATCTGTGTGTGTGTGTGTGTGTGTGTGTGTGTGTGTGTGTGTGTTTGTACTTCTATCTGTATGAGGACCAAATGAAAATCCTCCAAAGCAAGGACATTTCTACAGTGGGCT
>CABFOQ010019393.1:0-11987 GCA_900660455.1 Gephyroberyx darwinii
TATATATATATATATATATATATCTATATATATATATATATATATATATATATAGATATATATATATTATCAAGTCGAAAGTTCATGATGCATTAGCATTTTTGGAAACACAACTGAGCTTCCTCTCTGTGCCACATGGGGCCCCTCCAGCAACATCTTTTCTTTTTTCAGCTGGTGCTGCTGAGCTAGTGATGCATCTTTAAGCTAACAAGATTTATTGGGGGCAGGGGGTTCCTTATGTGTGTGTGTGGCAGGGGGGGATGAGTTGTCTCCTCTGTGGTATTTGCAGCCCCCGTGGCAACAAGTCTGCTGTATCCGTCACATTTTTCATGTGTATAGAAATGTTTTGTTGAATCTCTTGGTGATCGGCATGGCTGGGAGGGAGCTCAGTGTAAAACTTCCCAATGGGTAAGCGCATACACAGAGGCAGTAACAGCAGTATGGGTAGTCCATATTTATTGATGAGCCAACACACAAAACAATTTTGATAACAGGGGTGTACCGTGTGTGGAAACTTTGATGGGACAAACTGGGGAAATGGAGCGGGGTCGATCCCTGTTCTCCATCGTTCAGCTTCCACAACAATTAATTAAGTTCATGGGATGTTTGGAAGGTTGAGGCAGGGTTTTGTTCATTAACTGCCATAAATCCCAAAATATTCATGTATTAAAAATAATGTTAACTGTGCTGTGTTTCAGGAAGTTGTTGCAGTTGCTGATGTTGTTCTGTGGGCTGCACTCTACCCTGTTTTATCTGACTCTACTCTGGCATTGGGTGAGTACTGATATACGGTATGATGCTGCGTTACAATAGATTGTTTTCATGTAACAACCTATGATTTATTGCCCATCCATGACCAAAAGGGTTTTGACTTCATTTATTTCCTTTACTTTCCCCTCCTTAATTTCCATTTTTTCCTTTGCATTTCTTGCCACCCATTCCTTTTCTCTTGCTTTCTATTCCACTTCCCTTCCCTTCTCTCAACTCCATTTCATTTCATGTCTCTACCCTTACCGTTTTTCTATTCCAGGTGAGCACAAGTCAGTGCAGGCTTGGTTTGACCGCATGGCTGGCATGCAGGGCTGCCAGGCTGCAGCTCAGAAGGTGCTGCAGGGAAAAGGCCTGCCGGGCCTGAAGAGTTACATGCAGAGGCAGCCTGCCCCACAGAGCAGCCAGCGCCGAGACAGACAGGCGTGCAATGGCAGCTCCACTGAGGTAACAGTTAGTTAGAAGAGCCTAGGTGACACTAGACGACTTTAACAGCAATTCTAAACCTATTTTGTAGTATTTACAATTAACTGCTCTGGACGAACGGGGAAAATGTTTTTGAATTACAGAATCGGGTACTGTGTGTGACGCCCAATCTTTGTCCTGTCGTGTGTGAACAGCTTCATGATCGGACAGCAGTCTTGTAATCTGACCTAGGCTTTAATAGGACATTTGAAGTTTGTCCCGCGTATATGCACGTTTCACTCCCCTCTTTGTCTGTCTTTACTGTACTGTAGCTGGGAAAATTGCCCTATTATTTTGTAAAAAAAAAAAGAAAAAGAGGAGGAATTCAAAGTGAGGCAAGACTTGAATTTAACTCACTTCAACTAAGCAGGGCTGTCTTGTAAAGAAGATCCAGTCTCAGGGTGGGACTTAACCTGGCTCTATGAAAGTTAATTTAAAGCTCTTGCTAGGATATAACACATGCACTATATAAGGGTTACATCACTATTTCTCTATCCTCTTTTCTCTTCCTTGTGGAGGCGTTGAACAGGTGTTAATCAAATATAGAGATAGCAGTTATGGCCCTCCCATCGAAGGAGGTGTGTTTCTCAGATTGCTCGGTGGATAGGGGTGAAGGGTTGGGGTCAATAGGTCAGCTGAACCAGGGTGTCAGCAGGTGATGTGTGTGGCATGTCTGGTTATACAACTGGACCTCAAATACCTTAGAGGTGCCGATCTGAAATCAGCGTGACACTTGAAAGTCAGTGCCTGATGCTTTGTTAATGCATCTGCTGGTTTTCTGGTTTCTCTCTTTGGGAGAGAGTTTTTTGTTTTTATTGTTTTTATTTTTGTTTAATGACGATTCTAAGAATAATTTACAAGAATGAGATGGTTGAAAGAAAATTTGATGTTCCCACAATATATGAAATGTGGAAATAGGGAAAAAGTAGCTGTTTAATGTAGGTGTGTAAACATCTATCTATAAAATCTTGTGCATGGGTCACCTGATAAAACTGCAGGATAAAATCCCTAAATGTCAGTAAAATCTATATTTTTTTGAGGAGGAACAACCTTAAAGTTTCAGTGGAAATCCCAATGAATGTGAGTTCTCTTATCCCCCGATGTCTCCCTAGGGTGAGGAAGGGGAGCGTGTCATCTCAGAAGACGAGATGGAGGCAGCGGCTCTCACCTGGAGTAAAGGACTGGACAGCTGCCCAGCGGCCACAGAGAGACAGCACCCCATGTAAGCATGACATTTAGCAGATGCTTTTATCCAGAGCCAGACTTACAATGTGTGAAGAGGTAGGGGTTCAGTGTCCCATTCAAGGACACTTTGACAGGACACACTGGTGGTGACGGGGATTGAACCGGAGACCTTCCACCTAACTACCATGTTGCCCTGCAGCCTTTGTGTTGTTTTTCCTCAGTATATATTTTGGGGCAGCAGGATGGCCTAGTGGCCATCTCATACCGTCTCATAACCAAATAGTCCCAGGTTTGATCCCTTCAACTATCATGTGTTTGTGCTTAAGCAAGACATTGAGCCCCTACGTGGTCATTCATTGAAAGTCGCTCTAGGTAAGAGTATAAAGTACATGAATGAGCTTTTTTTTTTTTTATTGAACCTCATTTGAGACCTCTTTCCTCTTTTTGGGAAATATCAGAATCAAACGTTTTTACTTGAATGTGTGAACCTGAAAAAGTTCAATCATCATCTTTAAACCCCATTCAAAGCCCGTTGTACAGTTTCAAGAAAAAGCACGGATAAAACCAACCTTTTTTTCTCATCTCCTGAAAAGTTGGTTTTACAAAGTTTTCATCTAACAGTAGAGTAAATGCAACAGTTAGGAATTTGACCTAGAGAATGCTGGCTCTCGAGAAGATCATATGGTCCATGGAGTGAAATCTTTAAAAAATTCAGTTGTGTGTTCCTTCCTTCCAGTCTGCCCCAGGAGGGTAAACGTAACCTCCTGTTGACCAGTGCCTTGCCTTACGTCAACAACGTCCCCCACCTGGGAAACATCATCGGCTGTGTCCTCAGTGCTGACGTCTTCGCCAGGTAGGAGTCTAAATCTTGTAAAATCTCTTATTCACCCCCAACCAATTAAATTACCTGCATCTCTTCTTCACTCACTCTCACTGTCATACTTGTTCACTCTGTAACTTCATCCCTTTTTCTCCCCATATTTTTTTCCTTTTTATTTCCACACATACTCTGTATCTCCCTCCTCCCCTCTCCCAGGTATGGCCGTCTGCGTGGCTGGAACGTGCTGTTCGTCTGCGGTACAGACGAGTACGGCACAGCCACGGAGAACAAGGCCAGAGAGGAGGGCCTGACGCCACAGCAGATCTGCGACAAGTACCATGTCGTCCATGCCAGCATCTACAAGTGGTTCCAGATTGACTTTGACTTTTTCGGCAGAACCACCACCGAGAAACAGACGGAGTAAGTGGAGGGAGGGAAGGAAGTAGTTGGCCTGTTTAGGGCAGTAGAGGAAAAGGGTGTCCGCTGTCCTGAATCCAGTGTATTTCTGAATGGAGAGGTCTCTGATAATAATCAAGTTGCCATAAAAGTCAATGTCAATAAAGAAAAAGGTATTAAGTCCACAGTCAGTCAGCAGTCACTGCAGAGCACTGTTTATTGTTATACAAGTGGAGGATGTGATAATAGTTAGGTAATAGCTTACCTCATTGGAACAAAAGAAGGGAGATCTAAGGCACTCTTCATTAATAAAGATAAGAAGATAAGACTTTAATCCATGGGCTTGTTCATTGAACAGGATGAAAAGGATAAAAACTGTTTTGTTTCGGCCTCTGCATTTGATTGATGCATTTCATGTTGTACTCTAACAGTACCATGAAAGTTCATGAAAATTGCTTTGGATGTCTGTTCCTAAATTTGAAATGTACCAGCCCAACACCAAACATCACCCTCAGTGATGTGTTCTATTTACGGTCTATATTCTACTTTTACATGCCAAATTAATAAAGCAGCATTCTTTCCCTTGATATTCTTTTACTACTTCACTTACTGCAGAAGGTTTATTTAAGTCATTAGCTGCTGGTTAAACAGTCAACAGACTCTTGTCCCCTCTGACTTCTTTGGTCTACTTACCAGAACAGTTAATCTGAGTTGGGACCCAAAATGGATCATGGGCCAATGTCTGGTCAGTCCCCCATAACGAGAGTCGCAGTATGTTCACAAGCCTTGGTCCCACAGCGACAGACTAACTGTTTGCTTTGCTTCCCAGGCCCATCTTTTGTAATAACCTGAACATTGAAACTGAAGAATCTCTCCACTTTCTGCCATCCATTCAGGATAGCCCAGAACATTTTCTGGCGTCTCCATGAGCGTGGTTTCCTAGTGGAGGACACGGTGGAGCAGCTACGCTGTGAGAGCTGCCAGCGCTTCCTAGCTGACCGCTTCGTTGAAGGGATCTGTCCCCACTGCAGCTACCCAGAAGCCCGCGGGGACCAGTGTGACAAGTGTGGACGGCTAATCAACGCTGTGGAGCTCAGGGTAAGTTTGGGGGGGCGGCTTGTACATATAAAGTGATGATGAGTGATGAGCAAGAGGAGGATGGTGGTGAATCTCCGATCGTGGCCGTAGTAATAATTAGAAAGAGGATGGTGATGATAGGAAAAATCCACCCTCACTGATATCAATTTGTGATCAATGCATTCCAGTTATTTTGGGATGAAGTGTTGTAATGTACTTTTTCAGTGTACCCACAATTTCCTACATTTCCCAGAATTACTTTCCACAACCAGAGAGGCGTGGGCGTGAACTTGGTGCATTCAGCTGAATTTATGTGTCAGTGGAGAGCACAGTAGTGATAGCAGAGCAAGAGTTGCACCCCTTACTCAAAGCGCAATAGGTCTTGTGGCTGCATTGCATTATGGTCTGTTAAGGCTACTGTCGACGTGATGTTGCGTCGTCTACGTTTGGCCAGTTATCTGCAACAATAGAAAATACACTACCAAACAACAAAATGGGCCAAGAAATGCAAGGTAGATTGCCAATAGCTGTTTACAAGTGTTAAAGTGTTTGATCATTGTTGACTACTCTCTCCTCCAGGAGCCCCAGTGTAAAGTCTGCAGGCAGACTCCTGCCATCCGCTCCTCCAAACATCTGTTCCTGGACCTGCCCAAGGTATGCTTTTCACTCAGCACATACATAGCCCGGGGTGTGCCTACTCCAGCTGAAGATGTGATCCAGTGCTTATTTAGTCCCCTTTCACTGGGCTAAAGTCAGGGTTATACTGCCTATACAGTGTGAAGTGTGAGGTAGCCCAGGTCAAACGGGGCACTTAACACAGGACTACACAACTGGAATGCAGTTAACTATGTTGTAATTTAATTTTAAAAATGAGTAGACTAGAGTCAGACATAAGAGTGTGTTAACTGTAGTCTGCATTCCCATCCCTTGTCTCCCTTTCGCAGTTGGAGAGCCAATTGGACCAGTGGCTGGAGAAGTCGACCACAGGAGACTGGACAGCCAATGCCAAACAGATCACCCGCTCCTGGCTGAGAGACGGACTAAAACCCCGCTGCATCACCAGGGACCTGAAGTGGGGAACACCAGTACCTCACCCCGACTTTGCAGAGAAGGTCTGTAATCATCACCTAAGAGTAAACCATGGTTCGTGTCTTGCCTCACGAAACTTGCAGTTCGATGGCATTCCTTGTTTTCAGGCCACAGTTCAGCAGGTATTTCTATATATAGGTTGAAAAGCTTTTGCTTTTTTTTGCCTTTTCCTTGGCTATATAGCCTGCTGAGAAGATGAGCACAAACACTTATTATGTAAGGTCAGTTCTTTAACTAAACACAATTATCACTCAAAATATTACACACTATATTTACTGTTGAAGCAAATTCATAGAACCATATTTATATCCTTAACTTATATTTTCACAGGTATGTGGTATCATGCCTGCATACTGTCACATTTAAGCAACACTCTTCCCCACTATTGCCCACGCATTGTAGTCAACAGGGAAACAGCAAACAGCAGTTTTAGGCTTTATTGGGGCGCTTTCTAGCTCTGGCTTAACCAGTTTGGAGAACTGACTACTTCTGTTAGTGTGCACCTCTCAGCTCAGGTTGCACTCTAAAGTTCTATTGGTTTTTCAATTGAACGAAACTGTGGGCTGACTGAATGAGTTGTTTGAATGAATGTTTTCCCTACACAGAAATGTGTACGGTGTTTTTGTTTCTTTACTGAAAATAAAAACTGAAAGTATCGTACACTAATAGTCATCAACATCATTAGCCGTCATTTTGCCAAGTATTTAGCTCACTGCTCGTCGTCAATATGGGTGGAAACATTTTTAGAATTTCTTTTTTTGTAGATCCACCTAATTTCTCACTGTCCTTTTTCAGTTCAATTCATCCAGTTTATTTCTATAATACACAGAAATGTAGAAATACATTATAATACTACATAACATTCAGGCTGAAAAATGTGGTCATTGTCACTCAAGACTCTCTTTTTGCCTATCCAGGTGTTCTATGTGTGGTTTGATGCCCCTATTGGCTACCTGTCCATCACCGCCAACTACACAGACCAGTGGGAGAAGTGGTGGAAGAATCCTCAGCAGGTACCCTTCCTCAACTCACATGTTTTCAGTATTTATTTTATGAGCCAACCAGCGCACTGATACAGAGGGTTAGCACTAAATATGTCCTCTATACACCACAAAATGGTTTTCATTGTTTTTTCATTGCCTCATCTGGACAAGTTAATGTGACAGAGGAAGAAATAACCTGTTGGATCATGAATCAAACTCACATCCTGTTGGGTACCCAAAGTACAAAACAGACAGTAGATTGGGTGGAAGGAAATGAAAATACATGCACAGATATTATGTTGTTCATAGCATTATCTGTTCATATCTCCTCTCAGACATCCATGTAACTCAGAAGAGGTTCAGGAGAGGTTCAATCAGTTTACTTTATTACAAAGTCTTCCATCCACAGTGTCCCTCCATTATGTACTTATAACCTAATCATGTCCGTTAATTGAGGACAGTAATCTACGATAATCAAAGCAGGCAGATATAAAACCCCCATTTATTCATTTACATGTAGAGTTTACATGGGGATTATATGAGCCATTAAAAAGACTTAAAACCCTACAGATAAAAGACCCTCTAACATTTGCTCTCACAACCTAGCTATCATACTTCACTCACACTGACTCATCTCATCTCTCTGTCCAAAACCCCAGGATTCAGCTCCTGTGATGTGTGTGTTGGCCTATATTCACAGAGCAGATAGAGAGAGAGATAGATGGGGGTTGGGGAGAGCTGATAAGTCCTCTTTGAACTGCATGATCTCACGATGATCCAATATGATGTCATCCTCACGCTGCAGCTCTGTGTCTCTGCCACCAGGTGGAGCTGTATAACTTCATGGCAAAGGACAATGTGCCATTCCACAGCGTGGTGTTCCCCTGCTCCCTACTGGGAGCTCAGGACAACTACACCCTGGTCAACCACCTCGTTGCCACTGGTAACAGCAGATTTTTTTTTTTGACTGATTGGTAGATTGATTGCTAAATATCTCTATGATTATTGATTGACACCAGTTTATTCATTGCTTTACACTGGACATGAAAATGTATGGAGGGTTTGGCACTATCAAAAAAGTATTTGTTTTTAATTTATTACAAACTCAGGAAGTAATTATTGACATAGCATTGATTGAGCATTGATAGTAACTTGCGCTGTACCCTCAGAGTATCTGAACTACGAGGACACAAAGTTCTCCAAGAGCCGCGGTATTGGTGTGTTTGGAGACATGGCGAAGGACACGGCCATCCCCTCCGACGTGTGGCGGTTCTACCTGCTGTACCTGCGTCCAGAGGGCCAGGATTCAGCCTTCTCCTGGACTGACATGGCGCTGAAGAACAACTCCGAGCTGCTCAACAACCTGGGCAACTTCATCAACAGGTTGGTAGTAGATGGATGGGATGGGGTGAATGAGTAATAACAGTCCACCTCAAGTTGCTCATAATCAGTTTGAAGCACGCCTGACATTGCTTAGCTAATAGTGCATGCACATAAGTTATATTCAAATAAATAAATTCAAATAAGCACCAAAGCTGCCATCCAGTCCACTTACTAAGTTTTCATGATTGCTGTACTCTGAAAAAGTCTATTAGAGCAATAGCTGCTACAAGATGTTCACCCCAATTTTCTAAATTTGTTTGGGATGGCGTAATTTAGCCCCAATTACACCGCCTCAGATGATTTTTAAAAGATCAGGGTTAAATCCTGCATCAAAGATTTTTCTCAGTGGCTTTTTTTTTTTCAAAGTACCTTGATCTCTAAAATTGGTCTGGGGCAGCAACTTTGAAGCTTAATTGGTTCAAAAATAACTTGTAGATTGCATCCAGCCTAAGGTGTTGGAGGTGGAAAGTACTTAGCTATAGAGAAG
Source organism: Gephyroberyx darwinii (assembly GCA_900660455.1). Classification (NCBI taxonomy): domain Eukaryota; kingdom Metazoa; phylum Chordata; class Actinopteri; order Trachichthyiformes; family Trachichthyidae; genus Gephyroberyx; species Gephyroberyx darwinii. The sequence continues at coordinate 8,654 of CABFOQ010019393.1, forward strand.
GAACTCTGTCCTTGCCTGGATCCAGCCCCCCCGAATCACTACATCATAAGCTACATTTTCAAATTGATAGGCAATTCATGGTTCTGGCATTTGTTTAATCCAAGGGACCGGCCAATTGCCTTTACATCGAAATAACAAAACAATCAACTGGACAAACTGACATGGGTAAAGCAGAATTTTATATTCTCCAACAGCAAATGTTATTTGACTGAATTGGGAAGATTCACTCACTGTAATTCACTATGACTGGTTCTTTATTTTGGCATGATTGAAAACAACTCCAGGCTTGGCGGTTTCAGACTCCTCAATTAAACCGAACGAAACACAAATTCAAAATGAGAGTCAGGCAAAGTTCACTCTCACACATCAACATAAATTAGACATTCATTTCTCATCTTTTCGGTCTGGCAGACCTTCCTCGGAGGCTGAAAGATGTATAAAATATATATAATGTAGTTTGTTGCATCAGACATGAGAACAACTTTCTCACTATTGACGTCCTTCTGATGTTCACATGAAACTAAATGTCTTGTTCCAGACTCGACCACAATTTAGAGGCGATGAAGGAGCTCATACCAGGAGCCTCCTTGCAGTACACTGTTGTTAGTTTACACTGGCAGAGTGCTGCATTACGCCTGGCAACAAAATCTATAATTTATGAACAATTACCAAGTTAAGTAACGAGCAGTTCCCTCTCGCTTTCTCGCTCCCTCTCTCACCATCTTTCTGTCCCCCCCGTTTCTCCCCAACCCCTTTTTTCTCTCTCCCTCTCCCTCTCCCTCTCCCTGTCCTTCCCCCTCCCTCCTCCAGAGCTGGGATGTTTGTCAGTAAGTTCTTTGACGGCTGTGTGCCTGTCATGGACCTACAACAGGAAGACAAGAGGCTCTTGGCTCAGGTGGGCTGGGAGCTGCGCCAGTACATCCAGCTCCTGGACAAAGTCAAGTAAGAACACTCAAATCACATACCTGTCAAAAGCAGCGCTGAGGGGCGCTGTGATTTAGATTGAAATTGACATGTCTAATATGTCAACAAAAAAAAATATTGAATCACTTTAATTCTGACTCTAAAAAAAATCATTGTACAATGTAGAGAAAACTCAGTATAGATTGTCAAATTGGTAGTTGCATCAAATTCAGTTTTATCTTGACACCATAGGTAAAACATGCCTCTTGATAAAAACATAACTGAACTGGTCCTGAAGTTCATATTGTGTATTGTGGTCGCATTACTTCCTGAAATTTCGGGTATCGTCGGTCTGCTGTCAGTTTCATGTCCTCAACGTGGTTTCTCTGCACTATTACGCCAGAATCCGCGATGCTCTGAAGCACATCCTGAACATCTCTCGCCATGGCAACCAGTACATCCAGGTCAATGAACCCTGGAAGAAGATAAAGGGAGAAGACGCAGAAAGGTGAGTTGACCTTGCGCCACTCAACTCAATCTGTGTCTCTATAACTCCATACAAAGGGGATTGGATCTGCAAGTGTCGCAGTTTGTGAACCGCCATACAAATGTGTGTGTATTTCTCATTCTCTGTTAAAACACACAACCACTCGTCTTTTGAAATATGAAGAAATATGTAGTCTAGTAAATCCAGAAAACAAGCAAATATTCATTTGATTTAGCAAAGATTATTTGAGTTAATAAGATATAATTTGACAAGAAATAAATACACGGGTATATTGCCAAATCTAAAAAAAAAAAAGATTTACATTTAAGATGCAACTGACTGATGCCTCTTTTCTTCTGTTCCTCTCCAGGCAGCGTGCGGGCACAGTTACCGGTGTTTCTGTGAATATTGCGTGCTTGCTGTCGGTGATGTTGTTGCCTTACATCCCAACGGTCAGCCAGACCATCAGAGACCAATTCAACGCCCCCGACTCCTGCATCACTACCATGTTACAAGGCACTGGCAACTTTGTATGTGCCCTGACTCCTGGCCACTGCATTGGCACTGTGAGTATGGCTTCAAAAGGCACACACACACATGCATGCACATTCATGTGCATACACACCAACTATACCTGTGGGACCTGCAGAAAATTCATGTGCATACATACAAATGATACCTGCAGAATATTTACATTGGCTGATACAAGGAGGATGCAACAATTAGTATGTTGATACATCAAGTAGGCACACACATGCGCACACACACACATGCAAGTATAATAGCCAGGCAGGTGTTTCTAGGACTCAGCCGTAGCACAGCAAGTCTGTAGCAGCCTGCTAACACTGCATGTGGTCTGAGGCTATCGTGACTGAGGTCTCCAGCCTAGGAGCAGCTTGTGTATATTTCTTTTCTCGTACAGTATTATGTTCACATCATACCAAGATTATACAGCCTATCATGTTATGACCATAGAACCTCTCTAACAAAGCACAACCTTTGTTATCAATGTAATGTTACCCTGAAAAGTGGCGGTCACGATCGAGACTTTGTTGAGAAATTGTTCCAATACACACTTCTCTACTTACTTGCTTAATCCTCTTTGTTCAAAGAGGAACATAGAGCCTCTAGGTTAAATTTTCAACTATGCTGGCCCTGGGCTGGATTCACAATTACAAACTTAATAAATATTCCACTAATATATTTTTTGTATTTCTACCTTTTATTCCCCCTACCCTGCCGCCCTGTCCCCAGGTCAGTCCATTGTTCCAGAAACTGGAGTCTGACCAGATTGAGGCTTTGAAGAAGAGATTTGGTGGACAGCAGGTATTTGATTTTTATGAAGCCTAATTCTCTGTGCATGAGCTCAGACAGACAATAATACAGGTTGATTATTTATGAATAATGAACTTATTTTAAAACAAACAAAAAAAAGTAGATGCCGCATAGTGTGAAGTATGACGGTGCGCACATGAGCTTCAATCAGTCGTTATGAATAAGAATTTGTAGTGAAGTGAAGCGTCTGTCTGGTAAAGTAAAGGTAAAAATAAAACACTAAATATTTGTCATCATGTATCCAGCAACTATGTTGTAGATAAAACTGATAGAGCTAGATGAAGTCCAACACCTCAGTGCCTGTCTTAACCTTCTCCTCAACCCCTGCTCCCTCTCTAGCCAGAGGATGAACCACCTACGAAAAAGGTATCTGAGGCTGTGTATGTGGAGTCCACCCCTAGTGCTGCTGTCTTAAGTGTTCATTACCACGCGTCTGCTCTAACTCTAGCAGCTCATTTAACATTGTCATATTTGTGTCGGATTTCACTCGTCCCTTGTCCAGTGCGAATTCTGTCATCCCGTCCATTCACCACCGTGAAATCGTGTCGACATTTTGAGTGATGAGTGATATTGTGTGAAACGAAATGAGTAATCTCTCGAAAACAATAA
>CABFOQ010019401.1:9331-34279 GCA_900660455.1 Gephyroberyx darwinii
CGTTTCTTAGCTACCTGGTAGTTTACTGTTGGTGCGTATGTGATTAATTAACTAAAGAGCGTAATCTTGTTTACCAAACCACTGTGATGTCTTGCTCTTGAAGAGGTGTGGTTATGGGATGTGTGTTTTTAATATTATGTGTGTGTGTGTGGGTGTGTGTGTGTGTGAGACAGAAAGCATAGAATGAGCACGCATTATGGCCACATGTTGACACGACACGATGCAGTGAGAGGAATTCAAAATTAATTCCATTCCACTATCTATGCCATTCTTCTCTTTCATCACACCCAGTGGTGACCTTTGACCTCCACAGACTGTTCATCATGAGATGTGAGAAGTCTTGAGGATCACTGCAACAACCTTGTTCTTTCTCGCTGCAACTGATAAAACTGTATGTACATGTTTATAACTATGTGTACATTCTACTACTATTTGAAGGACAAACCATACAAAGGGGATTCAAACTCTTTTCTGTGGAAAATGATTGTGGGTTGTCTATTTGCCACGACCTGATATAAAAATATTCTGAATGCTGTGGACTTAGCTAACATGAACAGCTGTCAGCAGCCCTATGGTTACAAAAGAGAAATATAAATATCCACCAACATATCTCATTGTATTAGTATGAGTGCTTTTTGTCCTTAGAGATGACGAATACAACCAAAATACACAACATTCGGATGCTGCTGAACTTTCCTCTCCTGTTTGCCTCTGACCACTGAATGAACTATCATCGCATAATCATTTAATGGAGTCTGAGCTGACTTGACTATGAATGTGCACTTTTCAGGTAAATAAACAGAGATGCCAGGGCAAGAGTCCACCACACAGGGACTATCACAGGCCACAGAGTCAGCATTGCATTTTAATTCGATTAAACAGCCAATGAGATTGAGGGGACAGATGTTTGGATGTTTTCATGTTTAATCTATGGCAGTCTTGAAAGCTTGAACCTTTGTGAAAAGAATGCACCAACTGTTCAAGGTGAAACTGCCAGGAAATACTGATGATGAATAATTCCAACATTATATTCCACACAATATGATGCCTGTAGTGGATCCTGGCCATAGTGAAAATAAAAACCATCACAATTGAATCTAACACAGTGATACTGCCCTCGTCCTGGTTGTTTGTGTGCTTTGCTGTGAGTGTTTCCCTGCAACCCCTACCCCACAGCCTCCTGTTGTAAGATGCTCTCCTGACAGGATTTGATCCTATACCTGCAAATGCACAACATCTCTGCTGGCCGGGGGAGTTTCCTGAGGCCTCCCGGCCAGTAAGGTGCTGCTAAAATGGAACAGGACTTTATCTTTTATCTTGTCAAACACGTTCATGAACTCTGCCTTCATTTTTTCCTGTTTCAGCACAACATACAACCTCTGATGTCATCAACAACTCAACAGTTACAGTAAACAATGTAGATCAAACTAACACTGTAGATGTATGCCTCATTGCTGCTGTCTTGGCGTGAGATGGCGTTTTGTTTTGCTGTGAGTTTGCTGCTTGCCATTGGAAGTCAGTCACCAGCCAGTGTTGGCTTAGCCTGAGAGCAACATGTGTCAACTAAATATTCTGTCTATCTTCAGCATAAATATATATATTGAACCTATATTTTTTATATATAAAAACAAACCAGAGTCCCTTGCCCAGCAAAGTATATTTTCATCCAGACTTCATTACCTGCACCTGCCAATGGATCCACCTCTCTCAACAATTCTTTCAATTATAGATGGAGGACCTGCAATGGACCTAAGTGCTTGATGTTCCCTCAGTAGCACAATCTATACATTCTCCTTTTCTCTCTCCCTTTCTCTCTTTGAACACACACAAAATCACACTCTCATTATTCCTTTCATTTTATTTTCAGGATTAGGCCAATTTTATTCCATCTTCCTTACTTTCCGTTTGTGCTTTTTTTTCATTTGTGTTGTTTCTTCTTAAACAATTTCCATCCTTGTTTTGTTGTCTGTTCTCCATTCTTCTGTCATTCATTTCAGTTACGTTGTTTGTCATATTCATTTTCTCTTTATATATAAGAGAGATGTTTTCTAAGCCCCTCATATCTCACCTGCACAGTCTGTCAATTTTCCGTTTCATCATTTGTCATTTGGTGTGCTCTGTCAGACTATTGGCTGTTGGTAAACCTATCTGCCATTATGGACAGTGACCCCCAACCTCTCCATGGCTCTATGCTGTCAATGCAACAGAAAATGTTCAGTTACCAACTTATTCCACTGATGTGTGCCGAGGAGCCCTTCAGGCATCCATTTGTGCCGACTGGCATCTGCCTCTACAATGGCTCCTCTGGCAACAGCATGAGCAACAGGATAAGCCTTCGCCAGCTGGGAGGATGTTGAAAACTGTTTTGTCATGTATGCATAATCTACCTCTCTCTCTCTCTCACTCTCAGCCATCTAGGAGCAGATATTCACCGTCTGCCCACAAATCTGTGAGTATGTGAAATATGTCAGTATGTGAATTAATCAAGTTTCTAGAGTTATATATGTTTTGCTTCTTAGTGTTTTTGTATACTTATATACTTTTATACTTATACTACTTATACTGGAAAAGTTATGGAAAAAGGAAACATGTGGATATAGTTTTGGAAATGTCAATTGCAAAAAGCCAAAGTGTCTGTGTTCGAATGTGAGTGCATTTGTGTGTTTACATGTTTTATGCCTTAATGGGTCTTTTCAATTTGAGAGAGAAGGATGCCAGAATATACCTGGACTATTTCACATGCCTTTTCTCACATTGTGTGAAAGCTATGAGCCTGTGCCTAACACGTCCGTGTGTAGAAAATTCAGACTCTACAAATAAACTTCCAAAAAGAGAAGGGACCCAGAGCATTTTTTCATCCTCCCTGCAGTGCTCCCTGAAAAGACAAAAATAGCCACGCTCACCAGGGAGAGCAAGATCCTGCCTGACCAAAGGAAAATAGGAATCGTATGCACCACTTCGGAGGTGAAAATAGGTGGCAGAACAGTACAGGGTGCCTGCTGAATTGCATCTGCTTGTAGATAATCAGTATAGAGTTTTACCAGTCTAGCATCATTAATCCAGAGGGACGGTTTTGTCTCCTCCCATCCCTTTAAACCCAAAGCTGATAGCATTGTATATCGTTCCACGATTCTAATCAGAAATCAAGCTGGCAATCTTAAGATTTGTCAACAATCTCCATCTTCAGGTACTGCATGCTTCTCTCAAGTCATCAGTTACCCTACTAGGACCCTAGGTGTCTGTGTGATGTTTTGTCGCCACCCGGTGGACTTTAAAATAGCCTGGAAACTACAGCATTGTGCAAAAAGCCATCAAGTAATAGCATGAGGCATCCATATACCTCTCCAATATCATTCCATTTATCACCAATATTTCGACATTTTTATATTTTATATTTTATATAATTAGTTCAAAATGTGATTCCAGGACACAGAAACATGATTTCAGTCAAGGTGTCAGAAATAAGATTTTCTGACATCTAGATGGAATAACGGTGAAAGGTGAGTGAGTAGTACACTACTGATCACCAGGATAACCAGTGTCGGTGGCCGACTGCTTGAGAACTCATGCAGCAGGAGAATGATAAGAAATGAGAAACATACAGGTTACATAAAAGTGAAAATTTACTTTAAGTTACCTGTTAGTTAAGTTACGGTACATCGGGTTAAGTTACGTCACTGGACAGATAGGAGACTTCCAGATGGACTTAGCGAAGGTCATCTGTGGGGGAATCCCTCGGTAAAAGGTTAATCTAGTTAGGCTTTACACTTCTAGGTCAAACGTGTGAGTAAGACACCACTGTAACCCTAAACACATTTATCTACCTTGTCACATATGTGAACACACCTTTTAGCCTACACAGATTTTAATTTGTAATCTCTTTTAAAACTTAAATTTCATCCTGTACAAAAGAAAAGTTATATTTAGTTTCATCCACACACTCATTACATTAATTTAGGAATTTACAGCTCATAGGTTGTTTTTTAATTAGTTTTTCACCCATGCTCTGATGACAAATCATCCAATTTCATAGGTCACTGAAATTAATTTTAGCTGGCTATCACATTTTTTCTCTAGTGCAATATTATGCAGAGACTCTTACAGTTTAATTTCAGTGGTACCTCTTATTTTAAGGCTCCTGTGTAATTCAACTAAATCTGCAGAATGATGCAGAGATAAACAGTACTGTGCAAAAATCTTAGGCACATGACTATAAACAGCAGTAATGTAAAACACTAATGCAGAAAACAAAAAAATAAACATCTAAAACCAAATTTATATTAAACATCTAGGGTGCCTAAGACTTTTGCAGAGTACTGTACATCCCTTTTGATGTTATTATAATACTACATTACAGTCTCTACCTCTCTTCTTTTATTCTTGGGCGGTGGTAGACTTTCCATCAGGATCCCACCCTCACTAAACCTGGCAATGCTCATTTTAGAGCAAGCCTTAACAACATGGCCTTGTATCCATGTAAGACTATTGGCAGGTAGGCCTGCTCTTTGCTCTAATTTATCCTGCCTGGTTTTAATCTACATTATATCTTGGCAGAGTGCCCAAGACAGATTTCAATTTAATTTCATTCTAATGGACAAAGACCAGTGAGCTGTATACAAGACTTCTCAAATTTCATCTAGTACATCTAATTTTGTCAACTACTTCAGCTTAGATAGAAATGAAACTCTCTTTCCTTAACCCTGACCTTGACTAAAGTTGTTTCAGTGCAGTGATAGTTTATGCAGGTGCCACGTATAAGTATAGTACAAATCAAGGATGCATAATGTTTTTGTAAGATATAATATGAGAACACATATATATATATGTATATTAGTTGACTGATGCCACAGTGAGCAGTGACAGAGGAAACGTTGCTTGGAAGGGCAGAGAGAGAGAAAACCTCAAAGCTCATAAAACAAAACACATCCTTTACACAAAGTAGTATCCCATTTATAATGAACACACACCTTGGCATTGTTGGCATTGCAGGGGGTGTGTGTGTGGGTATGTGTTGGGTCTGGGCTGTGTGTTGTCCATCGTCACTGCATCTGCTCGCCAGCATCCTGTCCGCCTGCTTCCCCCTGGGAGCAGGGTCTACGGGCCAAGACAGCATTAGCCAAGCTTCATAAGTTTAACAAGGCCTTAACACTTTGGTAGGCAACTGGTAAAACTCAGCCAGAACGTAATTTGAAATGTGAAGGATTTAAAGGCAACTGGTCTGACCAATACCTCATTCAGAAACAAAAGGTTTGAAATACTCAAAGGAGGATAGACAACGAAACCTTGAATGTATCCTGTACAAAGATTTCTGTCAATATCCATTCAAACCATGATGCAGCATGTGAGGAACATTTGGAAATATCAAGTCAGACAAATTTACAGTTTGTGGGATGGTTATGACTGACTTCACCTCTAATCATTAAAGAGAACCTACTTTGAAATTCAAAAGCCATTGGGACAAGAGTGTAAGTTTCTGCTGCACCTTGGAAAGCTGAGTGATCTCAGTGCAGAAAGAACATCGTCTCTGTGGATCAAACTCTGTGGACGGCCACACAAACAAATCAGCAGAAAGAAAAGTAACCTTGTTGGTTACGGTTATGGTTATGGTTTCAGCACCAGTGAACCATGTATTCATAATGTGTATAACAGGTTAATAATGATAACAACAAAGCAAAAACCTTCGAAAGGGACATGCATCCTGAATGGCGTGTCACAAGAATGAACAGATTATACTGCAGGACTGAATCCAGCATTAAAACACCTTGACTGAATGACGATCACATTATTGTGCCGGAAATTAAGAGTCAAGCTGAAACAAATGTGTTTAATTATTACTATTGAATTCAGTCTGCAATTTCTGTGACTGTGAAGAGGCAGGTAGCAGGGAAAAGAGGAGGCTGGCAGAAGCAGCTGCAGGATGATGCCGCTGTACGAGACACTATTTCCTGTTTGCCAAAGGCTGGTATATTGGTAGATAGCCACTGTTGCTAGCGGTGTCAGTCTGATCCTCTATGGGCTTGCTGCCAAGGAAGAATGAAGCAGCACAGTGCTGAACAGTACAGTCTTTATCCCTCTATGCCACTGCCAAAATTTCACTGTAAATATGGAATATATCAGCATACAGGGCGTATGAATTTATTATAGTGCAAGGTATCAAGGTAGCATTATCTCTTGCCCAACATTACAAGTACTAGATGCAGAACTCATGCTGCAATGGATCCCCCCTGACCTCAGATAATCCTAATAACCTCAAAACACTTCTCGGGGATTTCACCCACACACAGTGCAGAATTAGCTCACACTACTGACCAATAAGACATCAGCATTGAGGGAATCCTGTTTACATCTGGGGTTATTGAATAGACCGCTGCTCTTTTGGACCAGTCCATCCTCATTGGCAGGGCAGAAGGGTCTGGTGGCCAAGACACCAACGTCCAAGCTTTGGTTAAAATGTTAAAAAGTTTGTGACACAAGGTGGGCAACTGTGCAACTCATCCAGAACGACTGAATTTGAGATGCACAGGATGTGAAGGCAAGCGGTTTTTCATCCCTAGTGTTAAAGGTAAGCTGACTAAGAACATACATTTACAGCAAAGGTCTGGTCGAACAGTTGCACACACACACACCTGGGAGCTGTCCAGTTAAACCACGGTCTTGTACTCTTGCCCATTGAGCAGCTCTACCAGACCAGCTGCGGGTTAGAAGCCTTGCTCAGGGGCACTTTGACGGTAGCTGGGGAGAAAGTGGAGAAAGCACTTCTTGTTCACTTCAATCGCCCAGATTTTCCAGCCGATCTGGGGATTCAGGCATTCCACTCACAATCCTGCTTTAATGTTCAGGCCACTGCTAACCCCTGTGAATACAGTGATTTGTGACACAGGAATTCAATTCCGGCTCCAGTTTTGTGGTTTGACCTGTCTGTGGCTATAACACAGTCACACATACAACACATAGAGCTTTGGACTATGGATATGGACTTTGGACATAGAGATTTGGACTATGGACTAAACACAGGACAAAAATTTACATTAACCATTTAGTATCAACCAGGTATAGTTATTCTTTTGTATACATAACTACTTGAAACTACCCAACACTAATTTCAAATGTCCTAAATTGAAGGGTTAGACTAGGGAGCCAAGCTAGAGTGTAAATAAGTTTTGAAGTTGTAGATTTTGATAAATGTAACAACCTAGCAGCTAAACTATGCAGCTATACCAAAAATAAATCAGGTGGTTCCAGAAGGAGGTAGTTGGCCTTTGCCATGGTTAATTTTGGACACGTGGAATCCTCACCATCTCTACTTTTTATAGGATTTGTCTCCCTAGTCTCTAATTAATTATCCAGGGAGCAAATCTTATTAAAAGAGATTGATATACCAATTCCAAATTAGCACGACCCAGAGCTTCTTACCTTCTTAGCTTGTTTATCTAAGACAGAAAAACAACACAGAGACTGATTGGAGGCAGGCATAGACTTCGACTCCTGCCACTTTCCCAGTAAATTCATGGACATGAAGCCAGCTAGACCAAAGCTCTTGTGATTTCTGTGTAATAGAGTTGGAAAAGTCAATAAAACTCCTATCCAATCTCAAGAGTGCGATTTTGATTTGTTTTGAATCAGTAGTTCAGTCGTCATGCAAGTAAGCACAGGACTAGGACTGCAAACAGCCATGAACAGGTTTGGCCTGATATACTATAATAGGAAAAAGAGAAAGAATAAAAAAATAATAATCGAAATATCAGAAGTCACACATTTACTCATAAATCACAGCCAGCATTGGTGCATGAGATTGTCATGTTTCCACCCTTGATTAAATTCCACAACCTTTGGTTCCAATGGCAAGTCATGAATTCACTGATGAGTGGATGGACTAGTTGCTGTTTTACATTATAACCAGTGAATGTTTTCAAAAGTTTAGAAATGGAGCCATCAGATGCACAATTAGGACTTCCCTTCCCTATAATAGTAGAATTCAAACTAATCAGGTAGCTTGTTGGTTCACATTTTAGTTTTTACCTGTGAACAATATTTTTCACTTCAATTCATTGGCTACAAAATCTCCAATAAATCTTGTCCAATAAACAAGCTGCTTATGAGTCTGTGTGGTTTTGTTTACATGCCATGGTTTGTAATAGGGCAGTGTGAACTCAGAGGAAACCCCACCAATTTAAGTCCATAGAAATCCTGAGGCTTCACTAATCACCTGCCTCCTCCAAGTGGAGCCTAGTGACACTTCAGGGTTATAAACAGCCCCCAATAGTATGAGATACTCAGTCCAACTCCAAGAAACACACCAAGGCTACAGAACTATGGACAGCACTTTTTAAATTGCAAGCCAACCATGGGACAGACACAGCAAACAGAGAAGAACGATGAGGAGATTGATGTCAAAGCGCTTCAGGATATGTACAAATGGTTTGTCATGGAGTGCCCAAGTGGAATACTGTTTCTTCATGAGTTCAAGCGTTTTTTTGGTATAGACCCAACAGGGGAAGTGTCTGATTATGCGGAATGCATGTTTCGAGCTTTTGACAGAAATGGGGTGAGACAATAATTGCTATTGATGCCTTGCATATATCTTTATATGAGAATGTGATCTAACTTTTCTTATCCATCCTACCCTGCAGGATAATACGATCGATTTCCTTGAGTTTGTGGCTGCTCTGAATCTTGTTTTCCGAGGAGACCTGGAGCATAAACTGCGTTGGTCGTTTAAAGTGTATGACAAAGACAGCAATGGCTATGTGGACCGGAGTGAACTGCGGTCAATAATTGATGTAAGTCAATACAGAAGTCAGCTGCAGAGCAAGGTCTTGTGGGCATTGGTGGACAAAGGGGAAACTGTTAAGTGATAAAATTACTTAAATGCAATGAAAAAGCAGCTGTATCTTCTGCATAATTCTTAGTACACGTACTACAATTTTAACAAATACTTAGTTAAGGGATTAATAATGAGTGCTAAACTTTTATGTGAATGAGCCTGCTATCAGTTTTGCTAACAAAGCGGACAGAAAGGAATAGAATTGTTCAGAACTCCTAAACCCAGCCTAAAGAGGAAGTATTAACATATGAAATGTTGAAATCGTATGAAAGTGTTGCCCTTTAGACAATGAGGTCCAGTTGAAACAACGGGGTACATTTTCTATTCTTTAAATTTGAAAGCTTTCATACATTTCTGGAACTCTAAGGCCAAAACCATGCCTTGGAAAATGTAGGTATAAATTTAGCAGCACAACAAAATGTGCAAAAAAGCTGATACCAAGTGCATACTACTACTATAACTATATATATCAGCCCAGTGAAATGAAAAATGACTTGATACTTGAGTTGTAAAGACCCTGAGATAAAAAAAATAAATGACAAGGGGCCTCACAACAAATGCACTTGACAAATTAAACAACCCCAGAACAATTTATCTTCATTTTTCCTGTAAATATTCGGTGAAAGGTAGCTCACTCAACTTGTTTTTGAGGCATAACATTTTAACTGACATCTCTTAACAAGGTCGGGGGCTTGTTTCCAAGGTATTGTATATACAAAGCTCTGCTAGTTTATTTTTTAGCATGTATGCTTGTTCATAAGAGACACAATGATTGTGATTGTTCTAAGTTAAAGAAGGCATGGTGATCAGTTTCACTACAATCATATCAATCACAATTCATCACTGCCTCTTTTTTAAATTCTGTACTGCTTTTGAGAAATTGTCACAGGCATGATGCACCCTCCCACATAACTCCCACCCATATATCTTTTTCTCAGAGAAACTCACTATGAGCTGACTGACTGCACCTGTCCAGGCGTTTAAGATAGTTGTGAAAACTGAGAAAGAGAGAAGTTATTGACTGCATCTTTACAGGTGCCACTGCAGTCCAGGCACTGGGGTTTCAAAGAAAAAGTCAGTTATCATCCTCCTATTTCTACATGTGAAAACACACAGGCTACACTTTCACTGGAGTTCCTGTTGTTCAGTTTCCCCATTGGCTTAACACTGAACAAGAGACTCTTCACTCAAAGTGTACTCCAGATATTTTCACACCTAGATGTGGCGGAGTGATTGTGGATTATTTTTTCTTTGATACCTCAGTAGCTTGACTCCAATGTCACACCTAACCTCATATTCCACTCCAAACATTTGTTAGTGACTAATTTAGCAAGATGATATATGTACTAGAAGACACATTGCTTTACTTATATACCTAAATCTACAGCAAAATGGTCAGTTGTCTGGTTATATGTTTGCCTGATCATTTCAGTTTAAGATGTTTGGTCAGACATCAACAAACACATCATTTTTCAGAACAGATTGTGTTCTTTTTATGCTAAACGGAAGTACTGCACAGTTGAGTAAGTGCACTTGAGAATTAAAGTATTCTCCCCTGACTTAGTTACAATGCTTGTGAAAACTGTAGCATACACTAGCATGCATTATGGCACAATTTGTGGTTGATTAACAGAAAATTCCATATTTTTCTGCTTGTTTCTTCTCCAAGAGCATCTATCGAATAAAGAAAGGAACAAAGAAAGACATGGATGATACACAACTTTCAGTAGATGAGGTTGTTGATCGAATATTACAGGCTGTAGACACTGATGGAGATGGTAAGTATTTAATCACACACAAGACAATGAAAGCACTTTGGGATCCAGTATGGAGACAAGCAATCTCAGATTAGTATACCTGCAGACATTTGATCCAGTTTTGACTGTTTTTGTTCCACAGGTCACATTAACATGGATGAGTTCATTAAAGGGGCACAGCAAGATCCCTGGGTCTTGAACATGTTAAAACTGGACATGAACCCCTATGGGTGGGTACTGGAGCAGAGGAGAAAGAGTGCACACTTCTGAAATGAAGGCAATCAAAAGGACGCCGGCCTTTCTTTGTGGACAAAGGGAAATCAATCAAAGGCAAAATCCAGACTTTGGATTGGATCTCCAAGACATTTATTTGTACGTCATGCTAAAAACTGGCTTCGTTTTGAAGCTTTTGTCAACACATTCAGTTTCACATTCAGAGACTGAATAGAGTCAGCTCAATCAGGATGTGCCATCCTTTGACTTTTAGCAAAAGCAGCTTAGTACTGAGGAGCTCAGCACTTAGTGATGTGAATGCACAGAAAATGTAAAACTGCTTTCTCTCTTTTTTCATTTTAGGTTGAACAACTATAATGTGCATAGGATACTGACTATAATTTTAAGCAACTACATACATATTGAAATGCTGCTTTGCTCAAATCACAGCTTTCCTATCATCAGGTGTCAATATGTAAATAGTGAATGTATGGAATATCTGTTTTTCTGATATATTTTTTACTGATTTTTTTTTTTGGGGGGTTTTATTTTCAATTATAGATGTGTTTAATCTTGACATTTCTATGACAATACAGAATTACATCCATATAATGCATATTATATAGGCTATCTTAAATTAAAGCACATGCCTTAAAATAATATTGTTTTTACCTGGACCAGAAATGTCTGTAATGTATGTGAGTGTCATTCACAGCATGTTTAAACTATTGTGAATCCATCCTTCAAGGAAAAACTGTCATGACCCTGCCTCTGTGAGTGGTGTGAGTGGGTTTTTGTTTATTTTCCTAGCTTCTTTAGTATGTGTGACGTGTGCCTGGTGTGTTTTAGTTTTTGTCTGTCTATTCATTTCCCCTCTCTCTGCACACCAGACCTCCATTGGCAATCAGCACACCTGCCTTTCATCAACCAATCTCACCTCCCCTACAAATACCCAGCACAAACACCAGTCTTCGCTGGATCATTGAGCCTTGTTACAGTTTGTTCCAGCACTGGAGTTTTTGTCTGCACTCGCGCTTTTTCATGCTTGCCAATTTGTTTGTTCGCCTGCCTGTCTCGTCCTAACCTGTTTTCCTGTCTCCAGGATCTTCCGCCGCTCACCTGCCCGTCCGCCTCCAAGTGCGCCTGGTTACCCACTACCTTCCCTTTGGATTATATCGTCAAATAAACACTTTGTTTTTCACCTAACTGTCTGTTCTGCATTTGGGTTCTCGACCGGAACGTGACAAAAACAACACAACAAAAGACATTTCCATGGTAACAAAACGTATTTACATGTCCCATACCCAAGGTGTCCCTGTATCTTTTTTTCAGATAAGGACAAGGCTTGACACACGTACACTAAAAAATAATGATAAAACAGAAAAACCATACTGTACAAAAATGAATGGCAGGCGTTAACCCCATGCAGCTTTAGATGGAGTTGTGCCATGTTTTCTTTGACAAAGAAAGACACAAAAGGCATAAGCCAGAGTATGAAATAGAATCGGTGTGAAAAGTTTGAACATCAGAATATGACTCAAAGCACACATCCTACAACATGCCAAATAGTAATTTTCAGTTGAAATAGTTCAAATTGTAATCCATCAGTAAGGAAATGTGTCTCCCGTGTTCCAATTCTACATAGTGCAGCGTATATTATACATGGCAGTTGGTTAAGCATATGATTTAACCTGCTAAGACTATACTAAGACCTGACCTGTAACGGCTTAGTGAGCATCTGCCAAAATTAGAGCCAATGAAAGATTTGTTCTAATGACTGAAGAAAATTAAATCCATAACCACTGGAGTAGTGATTCAATTACTTAAACACTTATCAGTTAATTTGCCTGGTGAGATTGTATTAATGTTTATTGTACATATACCTCCACTAGGCTTTATATCCTCTGTCCAGTCACTACTATGATTTAATTTCACTACATTTTACTATGTAACATCTTTGAAAAATGTGAAAGTAACAGAGGATGTGACTGTAATCTTTTAGTAACCGGCCAGCGACCCCAGGTCACTAAAGGTTCAAGTTAGCATTTGCCCAGGATCAGGTATTTGGATTACAGCTTAAAACTCAAACTGAACGTCTTTGGCTAAAAATAAGTCTCTTGGTTTGGTTAATGCATCACATGAGTCAGTCATTGCACGACTCAAAGGTTCTTGACTTCTGAACTGCTAGCAGCGATTAGCTGGATGAAAAACTATTCATTTTAAAACAAACTTCTGTATACACTTTGCCTTTGGGATATTACTGTGCTAGAGTGTCTTTACACTTTTTTTTTTTTACATTTTAGACTTGGACTTTTTGTCCCCAGATTTTGCCTTCAATGCACTTAATTTGTATGTAACATGGGTCAGAATCAGCAAATTCAGACACAGGACAAGGAATTGGAGTTGAACAGCATACAGGACCTCTACAAAACATTCATCATGGAGTGCCCCAGTGGATCGTTGTACCTGCACGAGTTCAAGAGGATGTTTGGAGTACAAAGTGGTACACCAGAGTCCCAGTACATGGATAGCATCTTCCGAGCATTTGATATGAATGGAGTGGGTATCAATTCCACCATGAGTGAACATATTTGAGTTTGAAGTCCCAGGCAATGTTGGCCATAATCATTTTTAATTATTATTATTTTTTAAGTTATTATTTAGTTTACAGTTAAACAATCTTTTAGACTTCCCTTACACTTTCAAAATATTATTTTCTAGAGGTGTTATTTGTGCTTTCAAATTTTCTTTTGGGTAAGTAGTAGACACGTGAGTAATGATTCTGATAAGGTTTGCAAAAACATTATTTATTGTCTATTAATGTTATGAATGTTAGCAATCTGTCAGCAATCTGGACAGTAATTTACTCATTAGTGAACATGACCTGTCACACTGAGAACATTCAACACTGAGGTTTGGCAACAAAACAGCATAGAAAGTTCAAATTAAACAGCTATTTTGAAAGTTTGATTTATTAACAATAATTATCTATTATCTATTATCAGAATATTGTTTAAGCCCAGTCGTGTTGTATCATATAACTATAGTTTATTAGTTTAAAGTATTGCAGACTGGGAGGCATGGGAGGATGACACCAATAATGTCATCCCGGGTTTCAGGATAATACAATGGATTTCATCGAGTATGTGGCTGCACTGCATCTTGTGCTCCGAGGAAAGCTTGAAGATAAGCTACGGTGGTCTTTCAAGGTGTTTGACAGTGACGACAATGGCCGCCTAGACAGGAGCGAAATCAGGACGATTGTAAAGGTAAGGGCTTTGATTTAATCAAGAGTTTGCCTTGAGGTACAACTTCAACTGCAATGTGTTTTTCAAAAGGTCAACTCAGGTTGACAGCAAATCTACGTAGGCTAATTTTCTCTGGATTCAAGTAGCACAAGGGATAGTTAAATTGTGTCCTGTGTATTGGTAAAATAAGATTTAAACAAAAATTCATATTCAAATGTATATTTTATAGTTGTTTCCTACGCACTGAAATGAAGTGTAAATCTAGAGTTAGCCTGCAGGAATTTGTTCATACAGCAGCACACTGGGAACCCTCTATCTGAAGGTGAATTGACACAAAACTGCCATCTTAAAAAACATGTCCCACTGAAACTGATGATTGAAAACCATCATATTGAATAAATAAAACTTTGTTATGACAAGTTTGTTAATTGTTGTTCATTAGGTCTCAACCTGAATAATATAGGATAAATATACAGCACCATCATAAATGTACAGTAGGTAACAATCTTAATTTGAGCCAACTTTACTGACAGGGCCATGTGTTTACCATATGGAGTTAATCGTGTTTTTTGTTGCTGACTGCATAAGCCTAATTACTTAGTTTAAGCCATGCTAGTCCAGCTTAGTGTAAATATTTAAGTGATGCACAGTGTTACAATCTGGTATCTTTCTTATTAGTGGCAAAAGAAGTTAGGTTTAGCAGGCCTGTACAACACAAATACGTCTAGGAAAAATATCAAATATATTAAATATATTACTTGTTGCATGAAATATCCTTTATTTTCATTGTATTTTCTTCTGATTTACATGTAGAGAGATTTTCAGCAGCCATTGTTTTGCTCAGTTTGCATTTGTCAGCTGGTGGATCATGGCTCAAAATATTTATATTTAAATCAAAAATCTTAATGCTGCACTCCTGAGTTTCCTAAAGTAACATGCCTGTGAAAGTGATCAGTCTTTTGGTTCTATTGTTAAAAAAAAAAAAGCTTCAGCTAATTGTTGAACTTGACAGTGTTTATTGTGATTACTTGGCGGCATAATCATTTTAGATGGACAAATTATCCCAGAATTTCATGTATGATATTTCAGGATATCAGTGGCTCATTGGGATAGATGCATGGGATCTATGTCGCATGTCATCCCTCCTCTGTCACCCAATCTCTCACCTCTCTCACCCAATTGAATAATGGAGGAGGTCAAAATCAGATTCCCATACTGGAAACCACAAAGCTTGTCAACATGATTACCAGTACCATGAACAGACTAATAGCTGGATTGTATTCTTTCAGATAATCTACAAGATAAAGCAGGGCTCTGTGCCTAATGAAACCGGCACAGAGAACCTCACACCTGAACAGGTGTGTGACCGCATCTTTGAAGGGGTCGATGTGAATGGTGACGGTAAGTTGAGGAGAGTGTTGGCGGTGTGCTAAAAAACAAAATCCTCACGTAGGCTTGCCTTGAGCAGATATGTTTTGTCAGTGTTTGGTGGTAAATAAGTCTATTGACATCCAAACATGTTACCCTCTGACTGCAGGTCAGATTACCCTGGATGAGTTTATCCAGGGGGCCCAGAGGGACCTGTGGCTGCAGAACTTCCTTCGTCTTGATGTCAACCCCAGCAGTTGGGTCCAAAGGAACTTGTGTGACAGAAAACTCACCTGTGCCAAAGATCCTGAAAACAACTAATCAACTTCCACTGACTCATCACGGAGCAGCATGCCAAAGAACTTTTTTGTGACGTTCTTGGAAGGATATTGACGTTTCCACTCAGCAGTTTGGGATGAGACTCTTCTTTCCTTGAATGATTTGGATTTAAAACCCAGTTTGGTTATTATGGTGACTTTAGGTAAACTGTTCATACCCCGTCTATGATACAGTGACTGGACACTCCCTAAGCAAAAGAAAGACTTGAGATTATGGCAGAAGGTTTTTCTGTGACAAAGTGGAGTTGAATTTATGGGTCAAATTAAAGGTGGATATATTTCAGTTCAAGGCCTCATATTATTATGAAGTGTTTTTCAATTAATTCTCTATGGAGCTGACCACTGGTATATATAATATAACATAATGGGATGGTAAAATTTTCTCTCAAAAGTGAAAAGTGAAAAGCAGTACTATTTGCCTGAAGCTTACTGTATATTGTTATTGATTATTGGCAGCATTACAAACAAAAAGAAGTCTGTATATATATCATACATCAATAATTATATGCATTAAAATAATGGTTTACCCTTGTTAAAGATAATAAGCGTTCATAAGAGTTGAGAGTGTTTGAAAATACAATACTTTTGGCCCTGGTGTCACATTTATGATTTATGATTTATGATTACACAAATTGTACACAGTCTACAGTCAAAATCACCATGTTTAGTGTAGTTAGTTTTTCCAATTGATGTTATGACTGTTGAAATTTTGACAATTAAATGCAAGTTGTGATGCAGCCAATATGGATTGTCATCACAGATTTTACTGTGCCTTCTATCTTAAAGAAACCTGTTAGCTGTTTTGTAACCATTTTCATGTTGTAGGCAATAAAGGTTGAATGTTACTCATAATTTAAAAATAAAATGTCCCCTAGATGTTGTAGGCTTTACTTAATACTTTAAAGTTTAATTAAAGCACATTATTTATTTATTTATTTTTCACTCACTCTTTTATTCATCTCTCTTTCAATTCACTTACTGCATATATAATGTATATACAATTTACATCAAATGATATAACATTTATAATATTTTAGTTGTTATAGCATTCATTAATACACAGGACAAGATGTTACTATCCCTTGCACCATAATCCAAGGAAAACACTTGTAGAAGCCCAGTTCAGACAAGTGATATAACCACCATCAAATGAAACACCATAGCAGACATCAGGCTACACCATCATAGATCTACAGAGTAATTTGTCAGATGGCACCATTCGCCAGTTACCTACCCTATAGCCAACAGCGGTATGCGGCACGTCATTGGGGTTATCAAGTGGGCACCGTCCTTCACCGATGTTTCGTTAAGTTAGGCCCACAACACCTCAAGAAGGCTCAACAGTGAATTCCAGTGTCCTGGAACCACCCCCCTCTATGCCACCACATAGTATGGAGCTTCAGCTTTACATCGAAAAGTTACTAAACAAGCCCAGTCACATTGAGATATCACTTACTGTAAGAACTAGTATTGCTATTAAAAAAAAATTCAATGAATAATTTGATCAATTACATTCAATTTTTGCGTACTTCCATATAAGACATAAAATACTGTGAAGCTTCAGCTTGAGATGCACCGTGTTCACTTGGAAACAAACTATTTCACTTTGAATACCAAAAGTCATATGTCTTCTAACACGATATGACCTATGATAGTGTGGACTGTGGTGATGCTTTTTCTCTATCTGTAAGGATGTAAATTCCAATAACTACTTTTACCTGTTTGCAAATAAAACTAAATGAGTCAGAAAGAACTTGAATGATGGTGGTGATCATTGATCCCCTTCACAACCTTAGAATGAAGAAGGCACGATAAACAATAGAAACATAATTTACTTTCTTGCAGCATAAAAGGAGTTTGCTGCCTTTTCAAAGTATTACTGCAAATATGCGTCCAATAACCTCTCATGAAAGAGATTTAGCTAGGTAGGCTTTCTTGGAATTTAATTCAAAACAAAGCATTATGACCAAATGTCTAAAAAAAACTAATTGTGAATACTGAAGAGAACAACAGTTCAAATGCACTATTCATGAAATGTCTTTTTAACTGATTTGTTATTTGACATTTTTTCCTCCTTGATGAGGAGGGAAAAGATCTTTCAGAAAGGTAATTCATAGTATGTACCACTATTTGTCTGAAGCTTGCACACTGAGGTTGATTTTCTCCACTGAATATATTTACAATAATGGTACTAATCCCCCGGGGCAGTTATTACAGCTAGCTGTGCTGGATTCTACATTTTGTAAAAATCACAGCAAATTGCAGCCATTAGTGGGCTGAAAGCAAACAGACTCATGCTGTCCTTATTATTTATTTTATTATTCTCTCTTAATCTTTGGACATCTCCGTACTTTCAGATAGAGAATCCATTCCAACATCAAAATGTTAATATACTTGTAGAAATGTTTGAATGTATTCAACTACCCTGGCCTTAATAATCTCAAATGAACCAGCCTTGTTATTAACAGCAATTAGGGCCACTGTGTGAGGTAATGCATTACTACTGTGTTAGAGGTTATACAGCTAACATATTAGGTTCCTATAACCTGAGAAAGCAACATGTCCTCTGTGTTGCCAGTTGTGTGTGTCTTGCTCTATCCGGAAATGTGTTGTGTTGTGTATAGAACGCTGCTGTGTATGCTATTAGGAATTCGAGTTTTGACAAAATGAGGCAGAGATGTGATCCTGCATCACAATATACACTCGCCCACCTGCCTCTTACCCCCATTTCACCTCCTTTCACTATTTGAGAGCAGAAAGAGGCAGTTACCTTTCTATTGCGTCACCCTTTAATCCCAATATGAGAAAAGCCACATGAAGCTGAATCAGTAAGACCCTTTAAATAGGTGTTATCTTTAGAGCCATGCAGAGCATTAAGGAACATCTGAATGCAGTGTTTTGCCTTACATAAACAAACAGTGTGCATCCCAAATGACATTCAGCCACCTCCTCTGAATCAGTTCTTCTATCACTATTGAATGGGTTACTATTGAAAAAAAACCCAGACAATATAAGGTTGCTCTCTGCCAATAAAAATACATGTGAAGGTGAACAGCAGACATCAGCAGCAGGCAGAGGTTTGCAACCACTCTTTTTCTGTTACCCTATTAGACCTCTGTCTTCAAATCACACATTCACACAGAACTGAAGAGAAACTGTGGTAAGGTTAGTTATTCTTCCACCAAAGTCTCATATCAGTCATTGCCTGATATTGGTCAATATTCAGGTTTGACACCCCTTCTCAGATTCTTGCAACTCAAGCTAAATCTTCAAAAACACTATGCTTCTTTTTGTGGATACCAGCAGTACAATATAAGTATTACAAAATACTTTTATCATCAGCAACATTAAGGACACTTGAATAAGACATACTGATCACATGTAAGAATAACAATAATTTCAGGTTCATCTTCAACTTAAAATACATGCTCCAGTGAAGCTTCTTAAACATATTCATACAGGAATCTATGAACCTATGAAACTCAGGAATAGAAATAATAAAACAATAAACAGAAATATACAGATCTACAAGATACTGCACCTGTTGAGTATAAAAGAACTGAATATAGGATAGTAAGTACAGAGTGTTAATGTCCATTATGGTGAACGTATATATACAATATACTGTATGTATATTTGCCATGGGAAATACAGTAGGAAGCAGCTGTGGACACAAGGGGGAGCCTCTGGCCATGGAATCCAGATGCTCTGCTTTGGCTCATCTTCTCACAGGCTGCTCTCTCCTGGCTTCTGTCAGATCCAGTTACACCCGTGTTGTGTTTGGTAACAAAGTGGTTTTAGTGGATGTGTAGGTTGAAGGTTACGTCACAACCTAATTATCAGGTCTTCGGGTGTAATCCAATCTAGACACACCATTCCAGGTGCAGTGCTCTCTGTGGGAGTTATTATTGTCGACCCTGCTTGATCCCTCTGTCAGTGTGTCCCCTCTACTGACCTGAAGACACCAACTAATGATGACCCATCTTGTCCCAAATACCAAACAAACACTAATTGGACTATGATATTCCTCTTTTTTTATGGCAAGGGACGTTTGAAGAGCCATTAAGCAACATTTTGTTGAAAAACAGTAACAAGTAGAGTCCCCAGTATATTTTGACAAAATATAGGAGAATAACTGGCTGGAGAATCACAAATTTTGTGCCCCACAGAAGGGGTGAGCCTGAAAAACTTGCTTTGTAAATTCATGGGTCCCATTAAAACTATCGAGTCAAACTTTTCAACGTCATGTTGAAGCTCTCACACACCCCAGGATATTTTTGGCTGTCTTTCCCAGCTGTAGACCAAGCAGTAAATAGATTATTACATATTTGAACAATGCATAAACAGCTGTAAATATCAGAAATATCCACCAGAAAAGTCCATATGTAAAAAAATAAACCATTTAGATGGTTCATTTAGGGCTACAAAGGCTCAGTGGGACCACACATTTCAAAAATGTTTTCAATGAAGTTACCTGCAATGCTCAGGAGCGACACAGGGATTGTTGTTATTGTGGGAAAGTGTGACAAGGAGCTAAAATTGTTCGGTACATCTGATGAGCAATTATCCCACACAGGCCCAGCATGCTTAATGTCTGGTAGACACTGACAGAGTACTTGCCGATCTCAGTGTCATAAGATTATCCTCAAAATACCCAACTCCCTTAACAGCTTTGTGTTTGACTGGGGGAGAGCTGGTATATAAACAAGTGATAGAGGAGAGAACTCTGGACAGAGAGACTGCAAAAAGAAAGAGGACCATCTCTTTGTTTTGCATCTCCTTCTTCGTTCAACCCTCCCAGAGCTTCTCTCCAAACACCAACCCAACCAACAGACGCAGGTGAGCCTCTGACTCAGAGCAACAGCGAGACTACTAGGTCTACTATTTTAGCTCTTCACTTACATGAGTTTTAATGTGAAGGGATGTTTCACAATTTCATGCAACTTCTAAGAAATTATTTTCTGTGTTATTTACTGTGTAAATGTTGTAAAGCAGATAACACTTGCATTTTTAAAAGACATTGTACAGATTGAGAAAAAAAAAGCAGTTAACAATGTTACATGTAGGACTACTTGTTAATATGTTGCTGTGAAATTAGACATGGTGACACATTCTAATGCAAGCAAAAAGCTGCAAAAAGCCATTGTAATTGTTAAATAAGTGGCTCTTAAGAGCTTTGTACTTTTAATTAGTCTGAATTAGAAGTATTCAGCATCAAAAGCAACTGGGACGGGAAAGACAGTAATGAAATTCAGGAGCGATGACTGTCATCTATTGTAGCATCTGTTTACTTTCAGAACACATATTGACAATTTCAACATTAAATTTGATTCCTCATGTCGAAGCATTACTGTAAATATTGTCAGGGCTGTTATCTGCAACATGTTAGTTTCACCAGCACTCACTGTTGTATAAATCTCTACATAGTTTCCATTATTTTACTAACTGGATTATTCTTCTCCTATCAAACTGAAATAAGCGAGTGTGTTTGCCTTAAGTGTTTTATACGCTCACATGTTTTTGCTTAATGATTAATAGCAAGAAAACATTTTGATCAGAGCATAATATGTGGGGAGTTGAGCATGCCTTATGTTCATGCTCATCTCTATCAAAAGCTGAAATGTTCATTGAGTGTGTCACAACTTACAGGGCCAAAATAACCCTGAAAAAAACTCTTTCTCATCAGGACAGGACACATTTATTATTAGAGCTTGTCACATACATAAAGTGTTGGCTTACACCTATTTATGAGAGGCTGGGAGCGGGAGTGATGAGGTAAGACAGTTAGGTGCAGGAGATTAGTTGAGGATGGGGACTGCAGCCTGAAATATTAAGGGTCACCATAGGCACAGCCAAGGTTGAGCAAGTTTCTGAATTGACATTACGATGTGACATTTCACTTTTTATTTGTTTGACTGTAATAATTTGTTTAATACCTCCTACTTTTTGTTTCTATAGAGATGAACGCAGCAGCAGCAGAAGGCGCCAAGGCAGCTCCTCCCAAGTTCAAGCAGAAGGAGACCAGGCAGTTCAAGAGCAAGGCTCCCAAAGCTGGACAGAAGGGGTGAGCCTGAAAAACTTGCTTTGTAAATTCATGGGTCCCATTAAAACTGTAAGGTAATGAAGATGACACGCTTCAATATCACTCTGTTCTTTCCTTAGATTTGGCGATGATGTTCCAGGGATGGAAGGCCTTGGAGGTAACTATCGAGTCAAACTCTGTATGATTAAAATGACAAATAATACAAAAATAAAAATAGAAATTGCAATAACCAATGGCATGTCTCCTCCAGACTCTGCAGTGATCTGCCCCTGGGAGGCGTTTGGCGACATGGAGCTGAGTGATCTGGCCCAGTTTGGTATTGTCTAGACCTTTTACCAAATGGACACATTTTGTTCTTGGAGGCTGCAATCCAGCAGCTTTTTTGCTCTGCTCTTGAGTTCTCCCCCTCTTTGGCCCTTGAGATGAGCTTGAATTGGGAAAGTGGAGGAAGAAGCTCTTGGACAGCAGCCCCCAAGGACCACTCTTCTCCTGTCCTGGGCATCTATACCTCATCAACTGGAAGCCTTAGTATTTCGGAGGTCTATATTCACTTTGAATACAGCTGAATGAGACGTCAATGTGTCTCTATTGTGGCCCTGTTGTCCTATATAGCCCAGAACCTGTGTAAAAGTGTAACACATTGTACCAGTACTTTGGTTATGGGGATGATAGGGGATCAATTGAGAATAAACACATCTTGGAAATATCAGGCAGGTAGATTACCTCACATCTTTGACTAAAATTAAATGTAAATGTTCTGTTGTCTATCCATCCATCCATCCATCCATCCATCTATCTATCTATCTATCTATCTATTCCCTATATATCTATTGTTTCAAACATGTAACAGGTACTTAGAGTCATGTAATGTGTTTCTATAGTCAAATCATGTGTGTTTGATTGTGGTACTCTTATATTAAAGAGTATTTTAGTCGACTTATTCGGGTCTCTCTCTTATTGTCAGTATGATTCTCAAGTCAAGTCATGTCAGGTACTTCTGCCCTTTTGTTCAATTCACCATTTCATGAGTGGTCAAAGACTGTCCAGTATCAGGGCACAGCTTAGGGTGCCCTATTGTTATCATTTCCCAATGTATCACCAATGTGCAATAACACAACATAATGTGCCGGTGATATCTACATAGTGGTGATATCTGGAGCCCACATCGTTTTACAGAAAAGTGTTTAAGAATTGCAAAAGTTGGAACCTTCAAAAAACACTATTTTTCATATTTCATATCCATTTATTAACTTCACACGGTGCCCTATATTGCGTTGTTAAAGAAGCTGTTACTCCAACAGATATGAGTAGATTTAATTATAAAAAATGTGAAACTGGCAAAACAAATATGGTGATGCTTTTGGTCTCTTGTCACACCAGATGTGTTAATATAAATTCTCACTGGCCTCCATAAGGATTAAAATGTACGTGATTCCACTGTGATTCATAAGGTATGATGATTTGCAAAAATATTACTGGCTGTTATTTCTTTAAATAACTGACGTTCTAGGCTAGAGGAGGGTTAAGGACTGCCCATTAATTTAAAAAGCCTTTATTAGCATGGCTAAACCAACAGGAAGATTTAAAAAGCCAACATGTTTCGATATGTTTGTTTTCTTGAGGGATATGGGCCATGTATTTTTCCTCACCTGCTACAATAGTCTGTCATTTGGTATAAAAAAAGATGAGGGATTATTTACAGTAAAACAACTGCATTGGAAGAGCTACATTCATCACTTTCCTCAGTTCTTTACATTGCATTTGTGTGGCTCCTTTTGGTCCAGATACCAGATGATGTAACTGTCCCATTCCCCGAGCATCAACACTGCACAAGAGCTAATGAGTTTAGGTATTATTACCAGTCTCACTGACCTTAGCTTATCTTTTTCAGTGCATAGGTAACACCCAGAAAACAGTACTCATCCTCATATGACCTTATGAAGAAAATAAAGTGATCATGCTAATGTTATCCGTCCTTTGTTGTGTGTCTTCGCACGTTAACATATATATTCTTTGATGCATCTTCTCATTGCCATTAAGAAATGCACCAAGCAACATAACATCCCCAACATCTGAAACATATCCCCAAACACCCTGTGCAGCTGACACAGCACATGTTGTCAGGATGAGCATGTTACATGGGCTAATACAGGGAGGAATGTCAGCTTGGCAAAGAATCATTCAAAAGACGGCCCAGCTCAATGATCAAGGCCCTTTCCATGCAGATATCCTTGATGCACGGGGAGTTTGTAAACTCTTGGAACCATTTACATTTGCAGCTAAAGTAGCAGAATATTAGCACTTAAAAATAGAATATAATCTTTGTCATAATCCAGCCTGGTTCCAATAAAGGAGATGGATCACCGAGACCTTGTTTTGAGGTAGGTTTTGATCCTCAAGGGATCCACACTGATCCTTGACTCGCCTAACACCTTGTGAGTCCTAGAGCTGACCTATGATTTTGGCATTAGCACAAACAGGATTATCATGGTGAATGTTATTGACAAGTGAGAAGATGAGAAGACAGGTTAGATAAGGTCAGATAACTGACCTGGTTAAAAATTACACAATAAAGTAAGAGCATAAAGTATGAGTGGGAGGGGCACAAAGAAATGTGTGTCGGGGAGGAATAATTATAAATGAATGAATAATTTAAGGGTGTTAACAGTATTATCAGTAATAATATTAATATCATGTTTGCAACTTTTTCAAAGGCAGAGAAGGGCAAATCAAATAAAATCAAATTACATTTATTTGTATAGCCCTTAATCACCGTTACAGTCTCACAGTGCCCAACATGTGAAACAATAAATGGTTAGTACACGACATCCCCCAGCCTTAGACCCTCACAGAGGACAAGGAAAAACTCCCAAAAAACCTTTTAGGGAAAAGTTGGAAGAAACCTTGGGAGGAGCTACTCAGAGAGGGATCCCCCTACCAGGACGGTTGGGCGTGCAATAGATGGTTTGGGCAAGCAGCGTATACAAAATGCATAAAAGTTTATTTAGGTGGGAAATCCAGATCTGATGTGGGGCATCACAGCAAACGGCAGCTCATTCAGTGTCATCATAGGACTAGGGGACCACGCAGGCACCAACACTGCCCAGATAGGAGACACACTGCCCAGCATCCGCAGCAAACGCCCGCTCAGTCAGCA
>CABFOQ010019403.1:0-10578 GCA_900660455.1 Gephyroberyx darwinii
AAGCCAGAAATGACATTTCCTGCTCAATCCCATTTAGCTCAAACTAATTCTTCACATGAAGGTGTGTGGTTGTGTCAGGGGCATTAATCCATATGGCAAAGTACACCATCTAATAGTATTTGCCACCAAAATTCCCAAACATGCTGATATTGACAGACATGTAGCAATTATTGATGTGTGACAAGATGCAATTAATTGGTCAATTTGTGATAAATGTAATAAAAGCCCGAGCACTCTGGATGCTGATGTTCATATTGTGTCCATACATAGGAACAATTATGCTACTGGCTAAATTTAAAAAATGATGGCATCCAGTGGGTTGGGGCATCCATGAGTAATAAAGTCATAGCAGGTATTGGAGCGCACCTGCAGGCCACCAGGATTGTCTTGTGAGCGCGGAAGTGCTGTCCGTCCACGCGGATGGTGACATCGGTCAGGATGTCCCTGCTGCGGAGGCGGTTGAAGTTGAGCAGGACGTCGCCTGCATGGCGTGTGAACTGTATGCAGCCATCTGCAGCAGTGGCCATGCTATCAAAATCTGAATGAGAGCAAAAAAAATATTAAACGGTTTGTTCAGATCATATCCATGTCTCCAAAAGAGAGCCATCCCTAAACGAAGGCTGACACAGCACCATGCATATATGGGACTAGACTGATGGAGTGTTAAATAAAGAGGTGGATACACTATGATCTGCAGTCAGTCATCATCATAAGGCAAACAACCACCAATAAGCAAACATCAATTATATTTTCAGGAAAAAAAACGTAAGACCAATAAAGATTTAATTAAATAACTTCCACCAATGTGATATTACTTAGCATGATGCATAATATGAATTTACATCATAAAGACTAAAAAGGTGGGTAAATTGTATTTTGCAGATGAAGTGGGTTTACCCTCCACTACATCCCGTAATACAATGTACTACTGGAACACTGGAGAAATCAGAACCACAAAACTAAAAAAAACTGAAACACTTCTGCATATCTGTTTGATTTTGTCACTCTTGGATCGTTTCATTTCCTAATACAAGACACGCGCCTTAAGGGCTCACTATCAAAATGAGTTGTGAACCCCAAGTGCCTTGAGTGTGTTTTATCAATAGGCGGCACCATTGCAGAGAAAAGTTACTGGAACGTCCCCTTAACCATTTCAGTCAAGTTTCACTTATAATATAATGACGAGGTCATTACATATAAATCAATAGTAGTAACATACTAAGTTATTGTTGAAATAACTGATGTGCTCTCTGAATGAAAATAATACACAGCATAGGCATGTATCATAACTTTTATTCTAAATCTGTGGGCGACAACAACTCTTGACCGTATACATGGGCCGTTATCTGCATACAAATCATATACAAACACATGGAAACCCCACACTGCCGCCGCCTGATGTGAAATCAACATTTTTATCTTTTATCAAATCACCATTTGATCGAGCTAGGGTTTATACTGACTACTCGAGCAAACTACCACCACTAAGTCTTGTAGGTTGTAAACGTGTTTGGCATTGAGCACATTCCGTCCTGGCTGCACAGATGAGGTTGCCAGTACACTAAGAGGTTTCCTGTGTCACGATATAAGTAGAACACATCTTATTTACCACGTCAACATTTAGTCAAACGCCAAAGTCAAACGTTATTTATAAACTGGAAATATTAAAGTACAAGAAACAGATTTCGTAAGATGTGGATTTCAAGGGTATTTTTGCGGCTTAGCAAACAGGCCAACACAAGTCCGTTCAAGTTGAGAATCATGAGTTGGTGCTGTAAAATAGTTTCTTTTTGTTTTGGGTTTTTTGTTTTGTTTTGTTTTGATCAAAACATCACAAAGTTAAATAGTTTGAAATCGGGGATGAAAATCGTCGGCTTTTCGTGGAAACGTACAGTAAAGTGAAATGATTATTACAAGCAGGCGAGAAAAAGAAATGCGTAGAGCAAAACAGGAGATCAGGCTCCGACTAGACAGGCTGGTCCTGTTGCGCGACTCTGCACTGACAGCAGGTACAACTTGATCAATAGTTTGGTAAATATGAATCAATACATTAAAAAAAAAACTAAACACGGAGCTGTAAACACCCGTAACCCGAGTTAAAGTCCACGTCTCTACAGCGTGGTAAATATCTACTCAGTTGGTATTAGTCGAACAGCAGCCGATAGATTATACTTAATGATATTAAACATAAGTGAGAAAATTAAATCAAAATATTTAAGATTTCAGGTAAGGCGCTCATCCGAGTCAAAGACAGTCAAAGGCCAGTGCGGCTGTCAAAATCAACATCTAGCTGAGGCAAAGGGGTGAAATCGAAGAATGTAAACAGCCTTTAAAGAAATCACTAAATATTAATCAAAGTATTTAATAATCCTGGCCCCAAAGCAAACCCGGCAGCCACATGCGCATCTGCAACTTC
This sequence comes from Gephyroberyx darwinii, assembly GCA_900660455.1. Classification (NCBI taxonomy): domain Eukaryota; kingdom Metazoa; phylum Chordata; class Actinopteri; order Trachichthyiformes; family Trachichthyidae; genus Gephyroberyx; species Gephyroberyx darwinii. The sequence goes on from CABFOQ010019403.1 coordinate 2,417, forward strand.
ACAACTCCTGACACAATGCTGAGAAATTAGGAGGGGAAAAAAAGTCACCTTGTAAAAGTTTCCTCGAAATTTTGTGCATCACCAGTTCTGAGAATCCAGTTCTAAGAAACACGGCAGCTTAATTCTCGGAAGTTCACCAGAAGACCGTACCATTTCCTCTGCTGCAGGGGGGGCAGATTCAGTCGCTGCCTGTTTCATTTCAATTGTCTACTTTAAATATCGAATATAGCAGAACACGTCGGTATTTGAGAATTATGTGCACCAAAATACCATTGTGTGTTTAATATAATGCATTTCAGGGATTTAAACTATTAATTTGATTTCTGCGGGGACGCTTAACCCCCTGTGGAGTAGTTGGGTCTAAAGACGAGGTCACCTGATCATGTCATATATGCCACAGAGACTTGAAGCATGCTCTCGGGGTAAACTTGTCTGAGGTACTTCGCAGGAAAGGGAAATAAGTTTTTACTAATGCTTCCACCGCACATAACGCGGTGTTCCCCGACTCTGAATCCGTTGCGATGCAGGTGTTGGCGTGCGTTTGGATAACTTGGGCTTCTGATGATGAGTGCATAAACTAAACTGAACTATTTTTTGCTTGCTCCCCGAGGTGATATGTCAAAGTTGCGATAAAGCTGCATATTGTTTGTGTTCTAGTCAGTAACTACGCCTGATCTGTGTCTCACAAAGGGTCCTTCAGGAGAAGCACGTGTTCGCAGCAAAATAAATCCCTATAGTGATAACGTCCCTTCTCCTATCAATTGCAGCCTACTGTTGTTTTTATGTTGCATAGGCTATTTATTTGTACATGTGCTTAGTTCAGTGTATGGTCCTTGGAGTATAGGAGGCTTTTTTATGTGCGTGCAATGGAAGTTTGGGGTTTAATAGAGATGTGTTGTGTTTAATGTATAATACATACTTGATTGCATATGGCAGTGGTTCTCAATCCAGTCCTCAAAAACCCCCTGTCCTGGAGGTTTTAGCTCCAGCCGTACTCATGCACACCTGAAGAGGCTTCAGGTTTTCATGAAACTTTAATTGGCTCAGGTGTGCCTAAGTAAGACTGGAGCTAAAACCTCCAGGACAGGGGGTCCTTGAGGACTGGATTGAGAACCACTGGCATATGGGATGAGTGATCACATTTGTTTCCGGAAGTCTCTGAGAGCCATATGAGGTCTGGCATGACTGCTATCAAGAAATCAACCTATTTCTCTTGTTTTTTTAAATAACTTTTATGAAAGATATTTATTGCTGCGTGTCAGACATTACCAAGACCACCATCCTAAACTCTCACAGGTAGGTTGCCCTCTCTACTCGAGTCATGAACTGATCATGGCACATCCTGATCCTCAGCTCCTAACCTGACATGGCTGTGTTTCTACTTCATGACCACTTCCAGCTGTCGCCATCACAATGCTGTAGTCTTTACAACTCTGCAGTAATCTGAAGAGGCATTGTTGTAGTGTGGCCTGCTCATATAGGCCTATGTGTAAGGTGTCCCTGTTTGAAAAACATCTCAGAATATGGTGATCATGATTATTAAAACATTTCTTTCATTAGCATTGTGTATGTGATCATACATAATCAATTATATTACTTCCATTGCTAATATTCTCTGACATGCCATTATGCAATTCCCTCTTGGAAAGAAAACATCTATTTATTGCCTCCAAAAGCAAGCAAACGCAAATATTCCCACTGAATTCATCTCTGTTTTGGAATGTGGTTTATTGGTTGTGAGTGAGCTGTTCTTGTACACAGCATAGAAACATATGTAGGTCTTTATGTAACACTCTACCCTAGTAAAAACATAAAGATGCAACACTTCAAAATTCAGTTAAGTACCATGGTAAAAAACAAAAAATGTTCCTATTTTAGATAGAAGTACATTCCAGTTGCATCACTTTTCACTATAGCTACAGTTAGTCCTAAGTTTTTCTGTACAAGTTGTAGCAGGGAGCTTTGGTCCAGTTGGGCAGGTAAGACTCATCATATCCTGTCATTGGGCTGACATGGTATGATACATAAATAATTGTGATTTGATGGAGGGTCTCTAACAGGCTGTACAGCTACACGCCTTATGTTAGTGCATAGGCCATATAGGCCATGTTGTAATATTATACAAATACACATTCATTACAGTAAAAAATGAGCTTGATAATGTTTTAGTGTACCAATATTACATTATTAATAAATCACCACCCCACATACCACCCCCACCCAAAATAGTGCAGAATAAGTATTTGAAAAAACTGCAATAGACAGCAAAGATGTTTCCCATCATATTTATACGTGGCAGAGAAGATGAAACCAAGTCATCAGATTCGATTTTTACACATGAAACACCTCCAGCTGCAGTCCAGCCCGACAGGTTTAAACTAAAGCCATTCAGGTGGCCATGGCAACTAAGAGATCTATTTCTAGTTCATGTTTTCACTCAAGATGTTTTTCCTCCGTGGTTCTCTTTAGTGGCTTAAGTTCCTGTGGTTTGTTCATCTTCACATCCTTTTGAAACAAGAGGTGCTTTCGAGTCCAACTGAGAAGAGGCTTGAACTCGTAAACACTTAGAGACTTTGCCAGACATGTAAGTTCTGATGTCCCAGTTTAGTTTATCTCATTCATCACAGACTGAATAGAAGTGCAGATCAGTCACCTTTTCCTTTCTGATATCAACGTGGTATGTTAAACCTCACATACTTACAAGGGGTTTTCTGCAAGGCAATAACAGATGAGCTACAGCAGATCTGAGATAAGCAAACTGCTGTTAGACAGCTGCACTTGTAAGTCAGATTAACCTATTTGCAGAAACATGCTGCTTCTTACTCATTTTTACCCTCAAATGAGTGTACATGTCTGATCAGGCATGTCGTTTTACAAGGAAAGGTCAGATGATGCAACACCACAAATAAAGACATCTGCAACACCTCAAATTTCTAAAAGCTGAAACTTTCCTGCTGCTGGTCACAGGTCACAAACTTTTGACTGGATACAACTGTTTAGTGTTCTGAACTTTAAAATGTGATTTACTTCAAAGTTGAGCATCTAAAAGCACAAGATTTGCAGGACAATCAAAGAGAAAACTCAATTTCTCTCTCTCTGATTGTCTGTGCCTTTTTAGGTTTCGTTCCCCACAAATCAAACAGACCTGGCTCATTTTCTGCGAGGCCTATTTGAAGATTACATGTCATGGAAACAACACTCCATGTGATTTCACCAGTAAACCATGAAACGTATTTGCTGTCGCTCCTCTTGTGTTCAGTTGTTTAAAGAGGGTGTGCTATGTGTTAACAAGCAATAGTCCCCCACCCCCATTCATGAACTCCCCTGACCGAGGCCCAGACAGGGAGGGATATCAACATGCCTGTCCCAAAACATGACCCAGGCACATGGTTGCCTTACAGGGATCAAAGGTCATGTTTGTAAAAAAACGACTCTGGAAAAACACCAGCTCAGTCTTCCCAGATAGCATGGGAAAGAAAAGTGTTCATTTCTGTTGAGCTAGTCGCATGCACTTGAAGTTGAGGAATATATAAAAAATATTTACAAGATATTGTTACTGTAAATTTATATACTGCGGCTCTATAACAGAGAGGCTACAAACATGAACCATACTTATGATCAAAAAGTGCAAAATTATTTTGAGATGCTTAAAAGTAAGACTTTAATCATCTACAGCAGAAAAGTCAGTGTCATTTTTCAACAGCTGTTGTTGAGTTAGACATTGAACTGAAGCCATGAAACACTCAATATAGAAAGTAGATATTTGTTGGGAGCTGCACACAGTGAATTTAAGTATACACTCAAACTGCAAGTGGTATGCAGTCTGTATGTACTGATTTTGTTACCATATTGATCCTGTCCTCAGATGACCCTGATACATAGTGTATACTGTAGCGTCAAACTGACTTGACTGTGCAGCCCTAGGTTTAGGTATAGAATAGGAGACTCTGCTCTTTACCAAAAAGGAGGTTCTTTTGCATTAAGTGTGAGTGGTTCGACATGAAATACAACAGGAGGTGGTACAGACTCAAAGGCTGGACTCCATCTTCCTTTTACCAATGTGCATTTGGCAATTTTGTTTGAGTTTAAAAGGGATCTATTGGTAAGTCACTAAACTGCATCGATTAAGAGCATGTAGAATTCTTGCATTCACATGATTTAGGCTAATGAAACGCCCGTGACACCATCAGAGCATGTTAAAAATGAGTTGAGATCTGGTGACTGGTGGGGCCGCGGTTTAAGGTTTACATTGTTGTCATTGTTGTCACACCTCATCACTCATCACACGTTCAGTGATCACTCATGCCCTGCGGTGGGGGCACTGTCATCCTAGAAGATGCCACTCCCACCAGAATAGAAATGCTTCACCGTAGGTACGGAAGTTATTGGCTTGTACCTTGCCCTCTAAGCGCTTCAGTGGACCTAAGCCATGCCAGGAAAATGTATCCCACACCATAACAGAACTTCATTCATTAGAACCCTTCGCCCTGGTAAACAAGCCCTCCTAGCTTGTAGACTACTTTTGGCATGCACCACACATGCACCACACATGCACTCTCCTGCTTGTTGCAAACGAAGAATCTTCATCTGCCCATATGTTTTTTTCACTGATCTGCAGACTACTGCCTGTGTCAAAGGTGCATGTTTAGGTGTTTTTTTGCATTGTAACCCAACATTGTTCTGAGATCTCTCCCTCAAGACATAGCAGCCAAAATAATAGACAGCTCCATCATGTAGCATTTCTACACATGGCCCTGAGCATGATGGGATGTAAATTGCTTAATTGGTTGGAAGGATACTTTATATCCCTTATTTAATCAAGTGTTTCTGGTGTTTTGGCAGCTACCTGCAGGTTATGTCGCTGGTAAATGCTAACAGTTGAGAAAATTCACACACAGCATGGAAAGGTTACCTTTATCATGTCTCTTGTGGCCTCTCTTGAACTCAAAAATGGTTGAGAGTATCTCTCATTTTGTTTTCATGCCTCCTGATGTGGTATGTATTTCAGTCCAAGGTTCCCCTCAAAGAGTTTTTGTGAGACAAATCTGTGTAGTTCTTTTACAGGCTGCGAAGAGGAAGTGTTATGTCTCCATCCTTTTATTGATTGACAGTGTATTTTTTCATTGGAAAATTTGAAAATTTGAGCACAGGAAGGAATTCAGACTGTGTTGCTATTCCATCCTGGGTTGTCTAAAAAAAGATAGATTATTATTTCACATCAAGTCCATCAGCAATTTCTATTTACAGATCCAATGAAAGGCCTCTGTACTTTAAGTGCCAAAAAGGAGTGCCCAATCAAAACTAGACCAATCAACACCATGCTTCCATATGAACCAAAATCTGAATACAAATATTTGAATGATGTATCTAAATACAGAGGAATTGTGTAAAAAAAAAAAAAACAAAAAAAAACACAAATTTCAAGAGATCGTTTTTCAGGTCATTTGTGGGCAGCATTTGGCCTCATGTTCTCATGGAATGGCCTTTGGATAAAATGCTATGGGATACATGAATGGTTGCTTTGTTGTCTATTCAGTCTTTGCTTTCAGGCCACTGGGGCATGTGTTAAAATGTTTCTTAGAAGCTTGCTTGAGTGTGTGTTTGTGCAATGTAAGATATGGGAGAAGACTTAAAGTAATGTATGGTGACATCTTGAGGGCTAGGAGCAAGTACAAATGAAGACAATGGTGACATAGGGACCAAGTGCATTAAAACAGGTGTGATGGCATTGTTTTTTCATACCTAATCCAGAATCCAGAATTCAGTATCCACTCTAGCTCATTAGCAAAGAGAAAAAGAAGCGACACAAACACTAGGTACAAATTGCAGTATGACATGAGCTGGAAATACCAAACAAAGGCACAAATGTTGAGAACGGTAAAAAAAAAAAAAGTGTTTTCTCTTGCAGATGCTATGACGCAGAGGTCATATTCCTAATACTGGCTCCCTGTGTAAGTGATGTCCTCTCCTGTTAGTGGGCTAAGATTCTATTGAAAGTAAGGTATTGATAAAGGATATTATTGGCTGTATATGTTTGTTTTGTGGAAAAACTGATTAAGCAAGATTACACAAGGCCAAACCAGGTCACTGAGTGCTGCCAAGTGAAACACAGCCGTAAACATGTGACGAGCCCACACTGAAACCTCCCATGAGCTTCTGATGAATATAATTTCTCAGTTAACACAGGTGTCCCTAAATGACACCAACAGAGAGGAGGGAAATTTCAGTCTTTGATCAGTTCTGAAAAGATTCAATCTGGTTTTAGAGCTCTTAATGGTGAGGAATGTATTGCTTTTAACATCTGATGCAGGGAAAATCCTGTTTTCGTTCTCCTAGATGTAAGTGCAGATTTTGACACAGTTGATCATTCTCTCCTACTCGAGCATTTCAAACACTGGGTTGGCATCTCCAGACTGGTTTTCATCCTATCTGCAGGATAGAAGTTTCTCTGTTGCTGATGGGGAGTGCATGTTATCATTGGAATGAGTTACCTGAGGTGTCCCACAGGGGTCCATTCTGGGTGCAATCCTACTTTCCATATATATGTTACCTTGGGTCATATAATGTGCAAACATTATATTAGTTTCCACTGTTATGCCGATGATACCCAGTTGTACCTCTCTGTAAACCCAAGTAATATGAAGCAGTGATATTCAAAGCTGAGGTCCTCCTAATTTATTACAACTGAATACAGAGATGTCTGAAGTTGTTGTTATTATTATTGGGCCCATTACTTCTCTAATCCAAAACCATCTTGCCCACTCTCACCTATTATATTTTTAGGTGTGCAGCCATGTTTTCTACAACTAAGTAGGCATTCCAAAATTCGAGCTTTGTTGTCTTTTAATCACCTAGAAACTGTGATCAGTGCTTTATTTTGTCATAACTGGACTATTGTAACTCCCTATGTCTTACCCAGCAGAGCACAGTTCCTGACAGGAGCTAAGAGAAGCATGTTGTCTCCATTTTAGCTTCATGTCATTGGTTACCAATGCAATTTAGGTTTCTTTTTTTATTTTATTGATAACCTTTAAGGCACGTTTTGGACCAAATCCTCGCTATATCTCTGAACGTTTTACCCGCTATGAGCCCAAACATGGCTTGACATCCTCAGCCAGCACTCGTTTGGTTGTTTCACAGTCTAAGCTGAAGACTAAGGGTGATGAAGCTTTCTCCATCAGGGTCCCTCTGGAACAATCTGCTCAACAAGATCAGGCTAGCCAACTCAGTTTAAAAACGCACTTTTCTTAGACTTATTTTCATTTGATCTATGGTCTGTATTCTGTTTTTATTCTTTATCAATTATTCTGTGCATTTTTACTTTTGCATTTTAATTTTTTCGTAGTTTTGTCATCAATAATAATTACACATTCATCAGCACCCTTTTCATAGTTCTGAAAGGAATTAAATGACTTCATTGAAGGCAAAAACTTTGTGTGAGTTTGTTGTTGTGAACTGACCATAACTTGACAATATGGAATGTGAGGCAATAAATGGGGAAGTCAATGAGAGGACATGTTGCAACGCTGTACTCTCCAACTACATTCTATCTATGGACAACTAGCAGGGAAGCCTCAGTGACATGATAATACCATGGTGGTTCCTCTCTTTTGTTTAACTCTTGTTACTACCAGGGAAGTCTCAAGGGGAGGTATGAACGAGGAAGGGGAAGAGAGGGGGGTGAGGCAGAGTGTGGGATGTAACTGATGTGATCCAGAACGCCTCTCCAATGGTTTAGTTCATGCAATTTACAATCAAGTCCACACAGACCAGCTGGGAAAGTCTGGGTGGGGAAGATGAATGAGTAATGCTCTCTTCCACCTTAGCAACTACCATCCCAGTGTCCTTGGGCAAGGGCACCAACACTAGCAGACTGTTGTACAGGGCAGCTCCCATGAGTGAACGTGTGGACCTGTATGTGAAATGGGGTGTTGCTGAAAAGGACATGCATGCTGTGCAAATCCTCTATAAATAAAGGTTTAAAAATGCAGACCAGGTTGTCCTTTCAATGGTGCTGGATCTAGGTGATACTTTGTATGTGTGTGTGTGTGTGTGTGTGTGTGTGTGTGTGTGTGTGTGTGTGTGTGTGTGTGTGTGTGTGTGTGTGTGTGTGTGCTCTCTACACACAGAACCACTATTGTGATGTGGCTGGCACTCTGCAG
>CABFOQ010019406.1:4790-20527 GCA_900660455.1 Gephyroberyx darwinii
GTGTCACATGCAAGAGACAGCGTGCACAAAATGCTCTACACACACACACACACACACACACACACACACACACACACACACCAAACAAGGATATCCAAGAATATCTCCAGACGAAAGTATATCAAAACTTCCATCCTGTAGCTATAGAGAGAGAAAGTGTGTCATTTTGTAGGCTGTACAGCTGCCATTTGTTGTGTAGTCCAAAATCCCTATGGAAAATATGAAAGTGATTTGCAAGAAACTCCAAAAATAAAGACTGTGCTTCCTAGCTGCACTACGTTTTGTCCCATGACAAAACGACCTGAACTAACATCACCTTTGTGAATTTCCATCATTCAGTCACTTTTTATATCCGTTGTTGCTAGCGAAATGCTCATTTGGGAAAGTGGACTACAACAGTCGTTAGCTAGCTAGCTGGCGGCTTGATGTGGTTATCTAACAGTAACAAGTCTAATAACGATGCCATGCGACGCTGTGAACATCATAATGTACAACACAGGAGATCAAACACTAGCAATGTAAAACGTGTAGACGAGAGGTGAAGCAAGCAATGCATCAGTGCCGTTGTAGTCATTTTTCAAAAAGCCCATTCATATTTTCCATAGGGGTTTTGGATGACACACCAAGTGGTGGAGATGTCAATCTAAGGCGTTCAAAATGATGACTTCCACTTACGGCCCATTTTAAATATCCAGTGCAACGTTAACTTTCTAAACTGGTTGATGGCAACTGCAACTCGAGCCCCACCTGCCACTTACAGAGCACCTCAAATCTCAACACTCCTGGGTCCACACTCCCCTTCCTGTACTGCGAGAGGTGTATTGAAGGTGGTGTAGCGAAAAGAGAGACCCAGAGAAAGAAAGATGGAAAGAAAGAGAGCAGCCCCCAGTTCTCCTTCTCTCCCACTGATCATGTACAAGTTGGGTGGCGGGGGGGTTGGTAGCTTTGATCTCCCCCGTTCCCCTGAGAGCCACGGTGAGGCGGGAGTGCAGTGTGACGGCTGGGATACACGTTCGCTCTGATTAAAGGGAAATATGCATCAGCGTATAGCGCTTTCCTTTTTATCTGCGCCCGCGATGCAGTGCGATGGCGACGGTAGATTGGGGTCGATACACACTGATGTCGCAGCTTTATCTGCGTTCCGCAAGAGCTGAAAGCCACCTGAAGTAGAGCCATTCTCATTTGAAACCTTTGAGTCCTTTGCAGCCTTTCTAACGCAGTTTGAAGAAGTTCAGAGTTGACATGAATCTAGTTGAGCTGGGTTTTGTGTTGGAGAGTTGGGTCGTTGCTTGTTCGACGAGTGAACAGAAGTCACAGCAGAAGTGCCCTTTGACCTTTGATGCAGGGTCATGCACCTCCAAAACAATTAGTGCTGAGGGCCTGCATTCCACACTGGTGTGGCAATAGCATCAGGGGTGGGCCTATTAGAGAGCAGAGAGAGTGCGTTTGCTTCATGGAAAGTCATGGAAAGTGCATTCTCGAGAGTACAACTTATTTGTTCCTCTCTATCAGCCTCTGTCATCTGTAGGATTTTGAAGAGTGGTTGCGTGTTTCTCTCACTCCAAATGCATCCTGAAAAGCAGCGAGGGAGATGGGCAGGGAGAGAGAGATCAGTACAATGGCAGTGCTAATGTCATCTCCATTCATTAAACATGAAGCCATCACTCGACATACAGCTATTGTTTTCATGCTCCTCTCAGAACATGGCATTCTACCCTTTCTCTGAACCTCAACGGGAAGTCTCCTGGAAAATGTCGCCATGATTGCACCATGCCATGTGTTGTCCTATGTTGTGTTATTGCCGTGCATCTGTGTGTTTGGGAACTGTGGATTGTGCATGGTCAGTCTAGTAAATAACATAGCAGTGTGTCCTGAAATCACAACGCTTATCTGTGGGTTTGGCAGAGTCGATGATGCTCCTAACCAGAGATGGGTCGGGCATTGGAGGGGAGGCATATGTAGGCTCATCAAAACCCCTTTGGCTAACCCACATAACTTGACCTGGATCTACAGCACACATGCACACACCTTTACAGAATAAAAACCCAATTAATCCCATTCTCTGAACCTCTTCTGATGGATACACTCAGTCCATCCTCCTGTCTAACACACCCACACACTCACTCACATGTGCAAGGCATGTATGTGGATTGGCAGCCTGGGTGTGTGAGGTGGATGGGAACAGGAAAGCCCAGTTCAGTCTCATTTTGTATTACTTGACATTTCTGCAGAAAAACTACATTTGATGACCGTCTTATCATCCCCAATTTACAGAAAAAACACAACAGTCATCTCGTCCTCAACAAAGCATATCTTTATTCTCATAAACATATGGATTTTCAGGTACACGAACAGTCACAAGCACAAACACTTTCAGTCTTTTTTTTTTTTTTTTGGACACAGTCATCATATTTTGTGAGCTGAACACATCATATAACCTAATGTGTGATTTTTCACACTTGACTTGTGCTGACAGTTTTGTATTTTCTCACCTAACTGAGGAAAGAAGAGTCTGACCCTTAATTCTGTCACTTCCTGGTTTGTGTCTAGGACTAGAAACGAAGGACAAGTCATTGATGAGTACAGACTTAGACATGACATTTTACTCAGTGCAATATCTAAGCATCGATGAATTGCCCTTCATTCATAGTCCTAGGTTTTGTGTCAGACTCATAAGGACAGCTCTACATGGCTTTTGTTGCCGGTTTTGGCAATGATATATTCATCTCTTGTTTCCCTCCACTGTGTGACAGGACAAAGCAGCTGATTCACTAGTTACTCTATGTAAATATATATATATATTCTCAATATAGCTATAGATTTTTCTATCTATATAAGTCTATATAGTATATGTATAATTTGGTAGGGTTTTTTAAAACATTCAAGGTACATTCACTTGACCCTGTGATTTTTTTTCCTCATATGAAAGATATACACAGATAAATGTTAATACAGCTACTCGCCATGTCGTAATTGCCTCCCGACCAAGAAACAAGACATTAAGCATTCCCCATTAGAAGAAGCAAACAGAACATAAAACAAGTCTCAGTGCTGGTTCTCCAATGAGCCAACCACAAGCACAAACATACTAAAAGACCTCTGTATTAGTCTAGAGTATAAAATAGCATATTTTTCTGGACACAACAACAGTTTAGACCAACTCTATCATCAGAGTTTAGGTGCACACAATTCCACAGGTGCATACATTAGCTGGCAACGATAGGTAGGCAGTTTGATGGTTTCTTTCGCAGGTTCAATAAATCAACAGATCGTACTCTGTCAGTGGTTAAAAGCTTCAACGCAAAACTCACTTCTACAATCACTAGTGTGGATAGACCCTTGGCATATCACAGAACACACATATAGGCATTTATTAACAAGTCAAGGAGATACAACTTTGCCTACAGAGGAACATACTGATTATGAGCCAGATGAAGCATGAATACCGTTTTTTAGAAGGCCACAAGGATGTCACTTGGGTGCTGGTTAAGAAGGCATTCCTTCCTGGGTCAAAGTTGGGAGAGGACCCTAATACTTCCCTCGACAGGATTGTGAATGTTTGCAACGAGTTCAAGTCAAAATTAAAGATTTAGAATTTCTGCTACTGGAGCAATGTTCCATAGAGGGGTTTGTACAGTGATTGATTTCTCCACCTATGATAATAGAAGGCCAATAGATAACATATCTGCCAGCGCGACAGTAGACAGTGTGCCCTTGTTACGAGATTTACGTTTCTCAGTATTTTAACAGTTTTACTGTGGCTGTTAGTTATAAATTATCCTTTAATGACGTACTTAAATAAGCAGTAGAAATTTTTTTAAAAATTTCCAACAGGATATTAAATACATACTTCCAAACAATGAATTCCAAAAACTGAACAGTGCAATCAAAATAAAGACATGAAAATAATATAATTTATAAAATTGGATTCTCTGAACTAGAGAGAAAATCCCTGATGAATTGTAGCACAAAGATTCATTTTCACCATTGGCTTGATGTCATTTTCCTTTTTAAAGGACCCAATCAAATGCCTCAATTGGTGAAAGATGAAGCTAGTGCTAAAACACATGAGAGAAACCCTCCATCCATGTGCTACTGACTATTATTAGGACTGAGTGTGTATGAGGAAGAGCCACAGTGCACGGCTCGATGCCCATCCTAGGGCTAGGCTGGCTAGTGTGGGCTTGAAGCAGGAGTGTCCATGTCCCCCTCCGCCTCACCCTCTCCCTGGCCGGAGTAGGAGCTCAGGGCGTCCCAGAGTAGGCTGGGCTGATCACAGTGGTGGCGACTCCTCCAATGCTCCATCACTCCCTCCTTAGTGTCCAGTACCTCGCTGCACAGCACACAGTTAAAGGCCAAGCCTGCCGTGAGAACCCCAAGGCCCCCACTGGCATCTGGCGATGAGGAGGTCCCGCCGTCCTCCCCCTCCCTTCCGTCTCTGCGATGGTGGGACAGGATGTGCCTCTTGAGCTTGGAGAAGGAAAAGAACTCCTCATCGCAGCTGCCGCACTTGACCATGTTGCGCTTCTCGTTGAGCTGCCGCCAGTAGTGGGCAGCGTGCTTGACCAGCTCGTCCTCAGCCTCACGACCCCCCCGCAGGGCCTGGCCATCATGCAGTTGAACCTGGACCTCCTCGTTGTGCACGTAGAGCAAGTGTAGCTTCATGTCGGCGAAGGTGGGCGTGATGGCCTGGCAGCGGCCACACTTAATCTGCAGCTCCACCGGGTCCTCACGATCCTGGCCCTGCTCATCTGACGGCTCTGGAGAGTTGGCCCTAGGGTAGAGAAATGGAACAGGAAGAATGGAAGAATAAATAATGAAACAGTAAATCACTGCTTATTGTCAATATTGTCATAACAAAGTGTTGAATAAGGCCCTATCAAGCAATTAATCAATCATCTCATCTATCTTTATGTTAGCTGTACCTAAAACCACCACACAAGTCAGGATCACATTGAAATAAAGCTCAAATGTGTTTCTGATTAATCAATCTCTTTAATCGTTCATAATCTCACCCCTCAACAGGCAAGTCGTCCTCATGCTGGCTGATGGACGGCTCTACCGTCAGCACCACCTTGTGCACCTCTCTGAGGTGACTGAAGTACACTCCCACATATCCAAAGGCCTTCTCGCAGAACTCGCAGCACAGGGTCCTCCGCGGGCGTCCCTCTGAGTGGTGAAGCTTCATGTGGGTGCTAAGGCTGCCGGAGTGGGCGTACGCCTTACGGCAGACTGGGCAGACATAGGGCCGGCTGTTGGTGTGGCTGTTCATGTGGCTCTGTAGGTGGTGCTTGAACTGGAAACAGCGGCTGCAGGTGGGGCAACGGTGGAGCGGACGGCTGCCTACAAACACTCTCTGATGGGAGCTGCCTCTCAGGTGGAGGGTTACTGGGGCTGGTTGGGGAGGACAGGCCAGGGCCTTGGTTGTGGTGGTGGTGGAGAGCTGATGGCCCACTAGGAGCTCCTGCTCCTGGCCATCTGAGGTAATGGCAGGCAAGCTAACCAGCTGGGGAACCGTCTCCATAACCAGCATGGGCTTGGGTCGGATGGTGCGGTACTTTTTTGAAATATCTACTTCCTTTTGTTCGGAGCCTGGAACAACAGCTGGGGGTTTCTCAGGGACCCTCCTACGGAAGAAAGACAAGGACCTCTTCTTTCGGGCCTCAAATGCTAGGATGTCTTCCATTGTCTTTCTCTTCCTCCCTCTCTTCTTGCCAGGTGGTTTCTGTAGGGCTCCCAGCACAGGCAGGAGTGTGGTCTTGGCCTGGGGCTGTAGAAGAGAGTTTGGCACCTGGTTGTGACTCAAGGCTTCAGCTGTCTCAGGAGTCTTGGCTGTGGGATCTAAGGGGCTGGTGAGGCCTGTCTGGCTAGAGAAACCCTTCTTCTCTGGTGACATGGTGCTGAGCTTGGCAGGTGGGATGAGGGTGCTCTTCATCTTCGAGTAGGGCAGGATGGGCAGCTTGCCCTTGGGTGGGGAGGAGATAATCTGGACCGCCTTGCTGAAGATGGCTGGGGACAGAACAGTGATACTGCCCGGAGGCTGGGCTGCAGCAGGCTTAGATTGGCACGGCATCAGCGTGGTCTTACCCCCGTCCTCCAGGGCTTTGCCTGGGGAGCTTTTGGCAGTAGCAGGGGGGTATTGGAGGTTCTGGAGAAGGCCGGTTGTAGCAGGTCGTTCAGAGCCATCAGAGCCTGGATACAGGACAGCATTGTCTGGCAGCAGAGCTGTGACAGAGATCTCAGAGGAGGCCGGGTCAATCAGGATTACCTGCTCTGAAGGTTCCACCTTGGCGATCGGGTTCTCTTTTGTGTCCATGGACTCCAGTTGTTTTTTCTTTATCACTGATGACGGACCCACTGCCACCGACCTTGTCCGTGTTGTCACAGCAACCTTGGTGGGCGTTTTCACCCTGGTGGCTAGGGGCGGTGATTTGACCTTTTCTGTGGTCCCCTTGCTCCTCACTGGCTGGTACCTGGGAATGGGCAACTTGAGGTTCTTTTGGATTGGCTGGGGTTGTTGCTGTTGTTGCTGTGGTGTCTGAGAGGAGACAGAAGGTGGCAGCGCCACCAGGGAGAAGGTGCCATCCTGACCTGCTATCTGCATCAGTGCATAGTTTTGGGTGGGCACGATGATGGACTTAGGGCTTGATGCAGTGGTGGCCTCGGGAAGGGCAGTGGGAGGCTGGCAGGACAGGACCGCAGGGGACGGGGAGGGCACCATGGCTGGGGCCTTGGGGGCAATGCTCCGGAACTGGAGGCTCTTCATCTGGCATGAAGGGCTGGAATCACTGGCTGTCTACTGGAACACAAAAACAAAATCAAAAAACAGGGTTGTAGTTATTGCTCTGAAACTGGCAAGCCTAACCAGCCTTAAATTGCTTGTATTAGACATCAAGTCTCCACATCAACAATGACTTCCAACATTGCAACACTGTGTGTGATTGCAGTCCAAAATCTCAGTTTGATCTAACATATTTTTCATGAACAGCAGAATCAACTACATGACCTCCTGGTGTATTCTGAAACTTGCCAAGGTTATTGCTATTAATGCAGCAGGATCTCACAGCAGAAGGCCTCAGTTACTTTCAGCCCAAACTGGAGCGAAAGAAAAACACACTGACAAAAACACAGGCATGTCCAAGAGTGTGACAAGCTGCCTTATTACCCATGTCTTTCTGTACACACACACACACACACACACACACACACAAAACACACACAGCAGAGTCTCTCTCTCTCCCCCCAGGCCTAGGACAGAGTACCCCCTTTGATTTGGGCTCAGCATGCAGCCATGGTCCATGCTGGGGCTCTGCGGGGCGCTCCTTGTACGCCCCCACCCCCTTCACTTCCTGGAAGGATAAGCCAGTGGAGCGTGAAAGCCGCCCAAGGGCAGGATCTTTACCAGATGAACAAGGGCTGCCCTCTCATCTCCCTCCCTACTGACCAGCACCCCAACCTGGCCAAAGGTGCCAAGGATGCCCCTGACAAAGCTCTGGTTTACTCTACCACCCCACGTTTAAAAATGATATTTAATAGTCACCCATTGGGGATGATCTTTAAACTGTTAACTGTGCTGCCAAAAACACTAATGAACTGTACCTATGAGGTAAAGGTATCGCCTTAGAATGAGTCTTTATAAAGTCTTAATCATCTCAATTTACTTTACAGTTTACATTCATCAATCAAAAGCCACAGGTATGGCATTAAAAAACAATGGTAAAATACCTTCATTTATATCAATATTGTATCTTCAAACAAGGAGAGGGAGATTACAGTGGAATGCTTCAAAAGGGCCTAATAGTAAACAGATTTTGAGGTTTGAATTTCACATTTGATCTGACTCAATAGTAGTCTTTGATATGGGCATAGTTCCAACTTCAGTCTGTGATACTAATCGGCAAAACCCGCAACAGTCTGGATGTGTAACAAAAGGCAAATATTCAACAATGTGATTACTATTGACAAAAAAAGAAGAAGAAAAAAAAATCAGTGTATTCATTTTCAAAGGACTGGGCAAGAAGCTTTATACATTCAAAAAGAGGGGGGAGAAAAGAGAAATAAACTGAAAAGGGCATATTGTTTAACAGCTGGAAGTATTTCTGTGAGGAGAGATTATTTATACAGTACCCCTACCGCATTACAACTCCATAAACCTGGAGATATTCCCTCTCTGTGTGGATAGTTGATTCCAGTTCGACTGTGACTTTGGCCGAACACTGGGCGGAATAAAACCGTGGGATATGGATTCCTCTGGGGATTTGATGTGGCTATAGAAGGTAGGCGAATGAGGGGATATTTTGGCCCAAACAGGCAACCCATGGTGGTTCGTTCCATCGTGTGAGAGTTTACAGTTGGACGTGAGGGGGAAAAAGGTGTGTATCAACAGCTGTTGTAGCAGGCAGCGTGCCTATAACCCTTCGTTCACAGACGATTCAGCAGAGACGTCAGCTGACACCAACTCATTCCCCACAAAAACAAGTGGAGCCGCACACCTTTCTCACTTCATTCCACATGGAAAAATAGGAATAGTATGACCCGTTGTAGGAGGAGCCTGGCCAGTGGAGGGTTGCTGATGGGGATGAGGGGGAGGGGGGGGCAAGAGAAAGCAGTTAAGACATATCCAGCATTGGAGCGGGAATGAGATGTGAGAAAAACACACCACCACTCGGAGCTGATCAAAACTGATATCTGACTACAGCTGGCGTTTGCGTAGCACAGCCCACTGCTGGTCTCTTGAGACCCTCCAGTGAGTGCTACAGTTGTAACACACAAACACAGATACACACCAGATGCACACCAACTCTGAGAGCTACTACAGGAAGTGCGCTGATGTCGGTGATGATGAGGCATCCTCAGGCCACATGCGGTTATCTACAGTACAGAGAATGGCTGCTACTATCCATCTACATCCTGGAAAACACAAGGAATGATACAGGCCCGGGTCTACAAATATAAATATTTGACAACTTACTCAGGGGCTATCCTAATACTCCTTCTCCACATATCCCCCACCTCCTCTCTCCCTCCATCATTTCCCTGTCCCTTTACCCCCCTCCTCCTGTTCTCCCTCTCCCCTTCTCGTTTTGGGATCTGCTCATGGGAGGAAGAGAGGTAGCGGAGGAGGGAAGAAGGGAGGAGCTTGTCGACACATCAATGCCAGTCGTCCTGCTCTATCCTCGTCATTCTCTAATCTTTTTCATGCAACATTCAAACACAATGAGAGATGGGAGCAAACTGGTTGGCCGGGCCTCTACACATGCATCTCACCACAAGTTGGTGTATATGGTTCAAAAAATGGTTGGTATTGGCAAAAATGACGTTTCATCGAGTGAAAATACCTACACACTGCACCTCTATGGTTGACTTTTACCGTTAATAGAATTTGACTGGCCTTGTCTTAACACAGTGGGGCTCAGGAGAAATGCATGGGGAGGTCAAGCACCATTCAATCTGCCACTGGCTTTGAAATGCCAACCACTCTAATCTGACTGGGGTCAGAGGTCATGGCTAGGCTGAGGGGAACCTGGTTTCTGGCTGCAGGAGAGAGACAGAGACAGAAAGAGAGAGAGAGAGGGAGGGTGGATGGACTGAATCCACAGAGAGATTATCAGGTAGGGCCAGGGGAGGTGAGAGGTGAGGTCCTGCTGTTTATGTTGGAAACAGGTCAGGGTTGAGCTGAAGGGCAGCGGTGGGACGGGACGGACATCCACCTGGAACAGAACATGGAGCTGGAGTTGAACAACAGGGAACGCACTGGAAGAAGAAGTAGCTACATCCACACACTTTCTACACAAACCCTGGGTCACATGAAGAAGTGGTGCTGCCAAGACCGATAGGCCGGCCAGCCAACACAACCTGCCCATTGTTAGAGTAATATGACTTTCCAAGCAGCGACAGTAACGTTTTGTGAAATGTCAAAACATGGATAACTCCATGTTTGGGTAGCGTCCCATATGCATTGTCTGATTCCGCTCCGCTTTTTCTTGCACTTGGACAACTACTGTTTAAACTGAGTCCAACGCTTTACTCTGAACCTGCTGTGGCAGAGGCCCAATGACAAGACAACCTGACTGAGAAGACTTCCGATGTGAAAGTGTCATCCGGACAGTGTTTGTTTACAGTAGAGAATGGGGAAAAAGACACCTTTTTCTTTTCATGTGGTAAAATAAAAGGAAAAAAACATCCCAAGAAAAGAGAAGTGTTGGGAGGAAGCAGAGCAGAGTAGTGAGAGGTCTGTTATCTCCCATGTAGGTGAGAGCAATGCTCATCTGGGACTCCAAGATAGAGGATTGAGATGGAGGGGGTTTGGAATGAAGTGAGTGTGTGTGTGTGTGTGTGTGTGTGTGTGTGTGTGTGTGTGTGTGTGTGTGTGTGTGTGGATGGCCTCTGAGGTTCATCAGTCAATCTGAATTATAAATGAGCCAGATTTAAGCTCATAATTAAACGTTCTCTAGACCATAGTAATCAGGCATTGGTAAACAAAGGTCATCTCTGTGTGTTACTTGTGGCAGACTGGGGTATCTGCCACAGGAAAATTGTGGGAAAGGACTGCATTCCCCAGCCGACAACGAGTTGGCCATCTTGCTCCAGGTGAACAGCATTAGAGTCTTCTACAGTCCAGGAGAGACCATACATGTAGCAGCCAGGGAGGCTGACTAAAACTCTCCTTACACAGTTTGATTACTGAAGATAAGTTTAAGTTGTTTAAATTGTAATTTGAGTTAATGATTAAAGGTGAGTGTTTTTGTGTGAAAACTCCCTGAAGCGATCTATGCTGGGAATCTGCCCTCAGATTGGGCTTGTGACACCTGACTTTTCCCCTGAGGCGCCACATTTACCATGGCAAACACTCATGGCAACAGCTGTTATTTTCAAAAAATACTAGGTTAGACATCACATTTTGTGTCAATGAGGCATGCACAGGTCAGTGGAGGCTGGGGACTCAAAACACTGAGGAGGGCAGAGTTCAGTAAGGCACGGCTGAGTAAAATCCTGGGTAATAGCGTATGACCCAAAAATGTATTAACCTCTACCAACCAGCTTCCCTTGGTACATATGCTGACATTTTCCAAATTAAAAACTGTCACTGCCTAGTTTGCCTCCTCTCAGATATAAGATTAGAGCAATCCCAGGGACACACAGTGGATTTTTGACTCTGAACTGCATCTAAAGAGGGCTGTCTAGCAGGGCATGGCAACGGTGAAAGCCAATACATTTCCAGTCAGGGCATGTGCCAAGGTTGTCAGGGTGGATAATGTGGTTTTACCATCCACTGACTCTCCCTTCAACACCGCTCTATTAGTTATGTAAAACAGGCAGACCCAGGTTATTCACTTTACAAAAGGGCTTGTTAGCTTTTGGAAATTGAATTTTTACTTGCATGCTTTTGCAAAATAAAGTTTGAGGGAGAGCTTTCTCATCTTTCAATTTTTGATCTCATTTGAACCCCTACGTGGTACTGCTTTTTTTTTTTTTTGAATGGAACTGCTCAGCTCAGCACTGCGCCACACACAAATAGGAACTCAACTATGCCGAGCTGTGTGCTCAGTAGTTAGTTGAGTTCCTATTTGTGTGTGGCGCATATACTTCTGACAGGTCTTTAAGTTGATCTGAGTAATGTTTTATGCCGAGCTGTGTGCCTAGAATTTCAATGCTCCACTCAACCGGTTAAGGTTTAAATTGAGTGTGCAATAACTCACCTCCCAACACGGATTCTGCATTGCATGGCAACAATGAGGTTAGCCAGTCAGTGAAATAGGGCAGAGATTTCAGAATTCACAATGTGTTACTACTGTTACTACTACTGCTGCTACACTCCTTGTCTGAGAACCGACTGCTTCCTGTTTTCGCCGCCTGGTGTTTTGCTCCATCTTAAACTTTAAATCAGCGAATCCCACTAGACCACTACACACTGTTTATTCTTTTTCTTCCATCCAACCCTGCCAATTTTTCACCAGCGTATTTTTTGGATCTCAGCCGCTGGCTTCCCCATACAACCCAATCTAGTCTCCCAAACAATACCAGCAAGGGTAAGCATGGCTTCTTGCGCACCATGTTCCTCTTGTGTGCTCGTTTTAGAGAGGTTGTCTCTATTAGAGAGATGGGTCCGTCAGTTAGCGGCAGATATGCCAATTACCTTAGACAAGATGGGCACCCCAGACAGCCGGTGCTCCCGGTGGCTAATCGTTTTACTGTTCTTGCTAGGCCCTGTGGTCGGCCCATCTCCCCTGTTCACCGGACCCGCCGACTATCTCACACCCCAGTTATTGGCGACTCCATCACCCGTAATGTTAGGTTTTCTGTTTACCCGGGGCCAGAGCTGGCAAACAATAGGACTAGACATAAGAATAAGAAAGAGGCACACGGCCCACGCACCCAGCATAGCAGCATTACAATACACATCAGCGCCAATGACATCAGGATGAGATAATCGGAGGTCACCAAGCTCAACATAGCCAGGACGTGTGACCTTGCTAGGAAGAGGTGTTGGCATCGATTAATTGTCTCTGGCCCCTTACCTTTCGCAAGGGGCAACGATGAGTTATAGTAGACTAGTCTCCCTCAACCTCTGGCTGGCAAAGTTCTGTGAAGAAAAGGGTTTAGTCTTCTTAGATAACTGGCCCTCCTTCCGGGGCAAACCCGTCTTGCTGAAAGCTGACGGCCTGCACCCTAATGGGATAGGCACTGCTTTATTATCTAGGAACATAGATGTCTCAGAGAGAGCTGACGCATGTCCCTAGAGCTCGCCGGGATGCAGGTGATTAGAGAACCTGCTAGGCCTAGAAGGGGTGTGGAGTCTACCGGGGTAGGGCTTACAGTAGATCAGACTGAGACTGTGCCCCCCCCTCGCCAATTTTTCCCCATATCTGTCAAGTTTTACCTGTCTGCATTTACTTTATCCTCTGGCAGCAGCATCTCTCAACCTGTAAATTACAGTACAGTCCTTCCAATTAAGACGGTATCTTTCAAACGCCGCGCCCCTCGTAAAACTTCTTACATACCCACAATAAATAAATACAGCAACTTAATTGAAGTTAGACCCACGCATACTGCCTTTAACATTGGCAAAAATTCTGGCAGTACTGAACACCTCACTGTGGGCTTCATCAATATAAGATCATTATCAACAAAAGCGCTGCTGATCAATGATCTGATTATTGAACATAATCTAGATATGATGGGTCTTTGTGAAACCTGGTTAAAGCCAAACGATTCTCTCCCTCTAATTGAAGCCTCCTCCCCAAACTTTCTTAGTTCTCAGGTTGCCCGGGAGATGAAAAAAGGTGGGGGTGTTGCCCTGATATTTAACCCTATCCTTAATCTTAATCCCAACACTAACAACAAATTTACATCCTTCGAAGTCCTTATTCTGCTCCCTACAGCTACGAATCTGCCGTCATTTTACTTAGCAGTACTTTACCACCCTAGTCGCTCTTCTTAGAAGAGTTCTCCAATTTCATCTTGGACCTAGTGACCCGAGCTGATAATGTCCTCATCATTCACACATCATTCAACATTCACCTGAATAACTCCACTGATCCTCTCAGTAAGGCCTTCTTAGATCTTATTGATAGTTGTGGCCTCACTCAATTCGTTAATGAGCCAACCCACCAAGGCGGCAACAACCTTGACCTGGTTTTGGCCCGCGGTATTCCTGTATCTGCTTTAGTGGTCTACTCTTATGTGCCCACACTATCTGATCACTATCTAAATCAGTTTGAGATTGAATTGATCTGCCCATGCCAAAAGTGTGAAGATACATATATCAGTCGTCATATTAATGCCTCATTACTTTCTGAAAAACTGTCCAGTTTTCTCGCACCACTCTCTGGTCATGTTGGCTCACTCGACAATTTCAACAACAAACTAAACGCTAGCCTAACCAATGTGCTTGGCTCAACGGCTTGGCTTAGTGACTAGAAAACACCACGCTAGGAAGTTTGCACCGTGGTTTACTAACAACACTCATGCACTTAAACAAGTCTGTAGAAAACAAAGCGTAAATGGCAATTGACCAAACTTGAAGTCTTCCGGCTCACCTGGAATGATAACTTGCTAAATTATACTCTCGTCAGCCAAAACTGCACACTTCTCTAGGTTAATCAGTGCAAATAAAAACAACCTGAAGTTTCTAATTGACACTGTTTCTAAGCTAACACAGAATCCCTCCTACTCTGATAGCGCTCTGTTCTCTCCAGATGATTTAATGTCCTTTTTTACTGAGAAAATCACACTGAATAGAGATGAGATCACCAGTCTACTCTACACTGGTGGTGCCGTCTCACCCCTGAAAAGTTCACTTGGTGTTTCCCGGACTGAATGTCTTTTCTCAGTTTGATTCAGTTTCCTTAGACACCCTCACCAAGTTAGTTCTGTCGTCTAAACCCACAACCTGCATGCTAGACCCTCTGCCTGCTAAATTACTTAAAGAAATTTTCCCTATCCTAGGACCCTCCATTCTCTACATGATCAATCAGTCGCTCTCCACTGGTACTGTGCCCTCCGCCTTTAAAAAGGCTGTGATCAAGCCATTACTGAAAAAAACAAACCTTGATCGCGAAGTACTTCAGAACTATAGACCAATCTCAAATCTGCCGTTCCTCTCCAAAATACTTGAACAAACAGTAACCAGTCAACTTACGGATTTTTTGTCAAAAAACAACCTATTTGATCCTTTTCAATTTGGTTTTAGATCCTTTCACTCGACCAAAACTGCACTCACAAGAGTGGTCAATGATCTCCTGCTAGCTATTGACTCTAACTCAACCGGCTCACTAAAAAACTACAATTGGTTCAGAATGCTGCTGCCAGAATCCTGACCAAAACTAGGAAATTTGACCATATAACGCCCATCCTATCCTCACTACACAGGCTACCAATTCAGGCCAGATGTGACTTCAAGGTGCTTCTACTTGCATATAAATCATTACATGAGATGGCACCGTCCTACTTATCAGATCTGATTAAACCATATAAACTGCCATGCGCCCTCAGATCACAGAACGCTAGCTACCTGTCTATCCCAGCAGTCAAAAAGAAAACTGCAGGTAACAGAGCCTTGTCTTACCGGACTCCCTATCTTTGGAACAGTCTGCCTGCCTCAATCAGAGAAGCAGGCTCTATCGAAGTCAAGGCTAAAAACCCATTTATTCTCTCTATCATTTGACCAGCCTTGAGGGAGTGGCTCAGTCTCTTCTTAGAGTAAGGATAGACCAGTTAGCTCATAGCTCAGGGTCCTGCCGATGGGTAGCAGCATCCTGCCTACATGTCCTATTCTCCTTGTCTACCTGCTCCTGTCTTCTGACGCTGGTCATGTCTGTCTGTGTGAGTTAGAGTGTGTGTATGGGCGTGTGTGGGTGTGTCTCCCATCTGTTCCAGGCTACAGCTCGGCAGAGTTGGTGTCTGCGTGGTCGCCCCCTCCTAGGACGATGCTGACTGAGCGGGCATTTGCGTTCTCCTATCCAGGCAGTATTGGCGCCTGCGTGGTCCCCTAGTCCTATGATGACACCGACTGAGCTGCCGTCTGCTGTGATGCCCCACATCAGATCTGGATGTCCCACCATAATAAACTTTTATGAACTCTGTATATGCTGCTTGCCCAAACTCTGCATCTATTGCACGCCCAACCGTTCTGGTAGGGGGATCCCTTTCTGAGTAGACCCTCCCAAGATTTCTTCCATTTTTCCTAAAAGGTTTTTTGGGAGTTTTTCCTTGTCCTCTGTGAGGGTCTAAGGTTG
>CABFOQ010019409.1:0-13723 GCA_900660455.1 Gephyroberyx darwinii
ACACACACACACACACACACACACACACACACACACACACACACACACACACACACACACACACACCTGAAGAAATTCCTCCCCAGCTTAAAAAATTGAAAATTCTTCTGCACTTACAACACAGTCCAAATACGTATCTTGGTAAAAATGTCCAATTGAAAGCCATTCTTTAAGTGCAGCACCTATTGGAAATGATATTGGAATGAGCAGGAGAAAACTGGGGAGAACCAAAATTACCCCCAACGGCATTTGCAAAAACAAAATGTACAGGAAACACTGACATAAAGTTTTGGACATTCATGAGTACAGATTGAAAATAAAACATTTCTGATTGTCTTTGTGGCAGTAACAACACTCTGTTTGTCTTCATCCTCTAGGTTACTGCGGAGCAGACATCAAGGCAGTGTGTTCAGAGGCTGCTCTGTGCGCACTGCGGCGCCACTACCCCCAGATCTACTCTACCTCTCAGAAACTAGTACTTGATGTCAACTCCATTGCCATCTGCAGTAGAGACTTCATGTCCGCCATGGGCAAGATGGTGCCAGCAGCCCAGAGGTATGATAAAGATAACTTTTTTTTAATTTTTTTAATTAATATTTATTGTTCTTAGTTTTGTATCACTGTATTCGTTGTGGTGTGTAAGTATTGTCTACACAAAACTGCTCCAGGACCTGTGTATACATGCATGTGGTTGGCATATAAATGTGATTGTTTGTCGTCCTAATTGTGATTCCTAGGGCGGTAGTATCACCAGCCAAGGCCCTGATGCCAGCCGTGCGTCCTCTGCTCAGCACAGCCCTACAGAACATCCTAGACACAGTCAGCAGACTGTTCCCCCACACTGAGCAGGGCTTAAAGAGGAAGCGAGACCAAGGTGGATTCCTTTTCTTTCTGGCTTTCAAACATGTCATTGTACAGTCCACATACTCTTTAGGCACTTCAAAAGGCTATTGCGAGACAGTATTGGACTGTGTTTGTGTGTTTGCTTCCAGATGTGCCCTGTGGTGTGTTTGAGGATGATCTGATGTTCAGTGAAGATGAGGATTCAGCAGTTTGCACCAACGGACTGCCCTCTCACTCTCAGCCTCAACCCAAAACACCTGCTGCTAAGGGACTCCTCAATTTCAATAGGTGGGTTAGCATTCATACAGGAAGAAATATTAAGCAGGCAGTTGATTTTCATGTGTTTGTTTATTTACTCATTCATACATTCAGGACTTTTTTTTTTTGTCGTAACAATTATTTTAAAATTGTATATCTTCCCCTGATTATTGTTTTCACTTTTTACCTCATTTTTTCCTGCATTTTTTGTTTCCCTTATCATTTGCTTGCTTATGCTGATTATTGAATTTCATCGCAGTTTACAAAATCACTTCCTACAATTGTCTATTCTGTTACTTATTGAGCAGTATCTGCTTAATAAAAGGAAGTAGACATATTATTGAATGCAACTTTTAACTATGAATCATCACTTGAGCTGTGAATTTTCCCATACCTCCCATAATCTTGTTCGCGTATTCACAAAGAACTGTCATAGCCACAAATGACAATCTGTACTTTCCGTCTCCTTTTCTCTCTCTTTAGCCTCAGAAGTGTCCTGAACCATCCAGATCATCCAGGCAACATACCCTCCTCTCCAAATTCTCGCTGACAATTAAGTCTGAACCCCCACACCACATCACTTATCTCTCTCTCTGTCTTTTCTCCTCGTACAGGAGTGTGTTGAGCCAACCGACCTCCTATCGTCCCAGGCTGCTCTTGGAGGGCAGACCAGGCTCAGGTCAGAGCTCCCACCTGGCCCCCGCTCTGCTCCACGCCCTGGAGAAGTTCACTGTTTACACCCTTGATATGGCGGTGCTATTTGGAGCCAGTGCCACCACACCAGAAGAGACCTGCGCTCAGGTAAATCATATGATGTTGTTTAGACTAATAAATTAATATAATAGTTCAGTAAAAAGTGTACTGTTTATACCACTGTCTATAAAAAGTTGTGCCTGAAATTCTTGCATCAGTGTTCCCAAGTAAAAACAAAATTGGATCCCTGTCTGCAGAATCAGAGACTGTATACTTGCTGTCAGTGGGGCACATGGAAAACATTTAACTGGGAGCCATCTTTCTCCCTCAAATCATCATGAATCTCATGCATCACAACATGGCTTGAACACAAATGCGCTGTATATGCATTGGGATGCTGAGAAGTCATAATCTGCAGCCTTGTCAAATTCAGTGTGCTCTGCTCAGTGGACATCACTGGCCAAAATGGCTGCTACAGAGACTACATAGTTCATGGGCCCCACCTCCTCCCACTGTGGACACTGGGGATAAATATGTACTATGGACAAATATTAGTTTAAAAAAGGACCACGACGGGTAAAGGTGAGTGGGCCATTTTCAAGTACCAGTTTCCCCCGGAAACTGTCTTCTTCTGAATCTGTTACCGCTCCTGTGTCTGATTTGTGTAGTAGCAAGTGAGATATCCTGTACATCCTTCTAAAAACTTACATCCAGTTTCTGTAGATGTCCATGCCATGTTAATTTTTCATGTCTTATCCTATGTTCTTTAGATCTTTGTTGAAGCCAAACGGACCTCTCCCAGTGTACTGTACATCCCCCACATTGGACAGTGGTGGGAGACGGTGGGTCCTACCTTAAGAGCTACCTTCCTGAGTCTGCTCCAGTCTATCCCTGCCTTCTCTCCTATACTACTACTGGCTACCTGTAACCTGCCTTATGATCAACTCAATCTGGAGGTATGGACACACACGCACACACACATACATACATACCATACACACACACACACACACTTATTTTTTGTCTTAATTTGCTTGATACCACCCCACAAATGTCTTCCCTCTCCACTCCTTTCCTCAGGTGCAGGAGTTGTTTTGTGTGAAGTACGGGGAGGTTTTCCACGTCCAGGTCCCAACCAGCAGAGAAAGGAGAAACTTCTTTGAGGACCTAATCCTCAACCAAGCTGCCAAGGCCCCTGCCTCCAAAAAAAAAGCTGGTGAGAAATAACTGAGTTTGGTATCGCACTACAATCTAAAATCAGTAAAGCAAATGGTTTTGCTTTGATTAGAAAATGTCAATTCTCACCATCACTGTATTGTTGTTAATACATCTGATTAGCATACTACCTAACCTACCTAAAATACAATATATATAACTTGTGCAGTGTGTGTGCGCACATGTGCATGTACACATGTGTATGTTAACCCTCTTTGCTCAGTGCTCCAGGCACTGGAGGTGCTCCCGATCGCCCCTCCACCTCCCCCTCGTCAGCTGACAGTGAAAGAGACACAGCAATTGGAGAAGCAGGAGGAAGACACACTCAGGGAGCTCCGCCTCTTCCTGCGTGATGTCACCAACCGCCTGTTGCAGGACAAACGCTTTAAGGCCTTCACAAAGCCTGTAGATTTAGATGAGGTAGCTATTCTATGCTATGATATGCTATTTTCTAACATTTTCTTGCTTGAGGCCCTCACCAAGAGAATTCACCGGCAGACAGTTTTTACTTATTTCAAAATGAATAATATTAATTTACTTATTACTCCTTGTGAGAAGTAATTTGTTACACTACTCATCTCAGGTGCATTATTGTTCTCACCTGCCCAAATGAACCGAAGCAAAGGAGTAAAGGCTCCAGAATAGGTTGAACCACGGGGAGGGATACTACACTTCAAAATCCCTTTTTCAGTTGAAATCCAATCCATTTGCCCCTGCTATCTTTTTAATGTCTTTCTACGGGTCATGAATTTTAGGTCCCGGACTATGCTGAGGTGATCAAGGAGCCAATGGACCTGTCGACAGTCCTCTCCAGGATAGACCTCCATCACTATGGGACGGTCAAGGAGTTTCTCTATGACGTGGATCTCATCTGGCAGAATGCCCTGGAATACAACCCTGACAGGGACCCCTCAGGTATACACAATGAACTATGCACACTCAACATGGTAATACTGAATAAGCTAATACAACTTGTTAGTACAATGTAATTATTGCAGTAGAAATTCATCATCATTGCTTATTGGATGATGAAAGAAATGCTAAACTGAAATAAAATCATTCAGCTTGCTTTGGATTCTGATTCTGGAGTAAAGGAAAAAGGAGCGCATACCTTAAGTGTGTGTGTGTGTGTGTTTTCCCTCCAGACCGTCAGATCCGCCATAGGGCATGTGCTCTGAAGGACACTGTCCACGCCATCATCAGAGATGAATTGGATGAAGACTTTGAGAAGATCTGTGAGGAGATTAAGGAGTCACGCCTCAAAAGAGGTGAATATGTACTGAGAAAGTAATGATACAGACTAGGCACAGGGATAGCTAATCTGAACATTGACTTTTAGTGGGATCTGTTTAAATGATAAGCAGTGCGGATCATTTTTAGTTACCTTAGGAGTAACGTCTGCCCTCACCGACTAATATCTAGGGGCTAATTATAAAGATTTTATGGCTGATTTTTTTTATTATAGAAATTACTTAAAATAACAAATGGTTTACTCTTCTCACATTTTCCCCAGACCCACACAGTTTAGTGGTGGTTTAAACCAAGATTGCATGATTCCATCCACTGTTTTTACAAATTGGATAGCTGAGTGCCCTACATCAGTGCTTTAGTCTCAGTCTCATGCTTTAATCTCTGCATAAGGTATTTTCAGGTAGACAAAAGCAACAGGTAGGAGGTAATAATATACAGGTGTAGAGAGCCCATAGATAATTGGCTCTCTCTTTGTGTCTAACTGCAGGATGCTTCACCTCGCGGTTTGCTCCCTCCTTCTACCACGTCCTTCCCAAGCAGCCCAAACCACCTGCTGAGGACAAGGCCAGTGATGTGGCCCCAGTAAAAGAGCCTGCCGTAGCCACAGCTGCAGCTCCTCCTGCTGTACTTGCTGCTACGCCCACAACACCCAAACACACAGGTTGGTTATTGTGGTCTTGATAGAATAACAAGCTAGGTTGGCCGTTTTCAGGGTTGTTCTTTTCATCAGACGAGATGAAACGTAAAGGAACTCTGGGGAAATTGGGTGATGCACAGAGCACCACACCTACCTGGCCTATCTGACTGAAACCTATCTAACCATGCCCCCTTTTATCCCTCCAGCCCAGAAGAAGAAACGGCGGCGGAGCCGCTGGTGTAATGGCTTCATTTCCAAGAAGAGGTCCACCTCCTCTCCTCATGTCGCCAAAGATGACACTCACCTAGCCGGGTCTGAGGAGGAAGAGGAATACGGGGACGATGAAGAGGAGGTTGAGAAAGGAGGAGTAGAGTGCGAGGAGGGCCCAAGAGGAGAAGAGGAGCAGGTTGGGGTTTCTGTAGAGTCCGGGCTTGCTGCAACTCAGAAAGCTAGTTTGGGGTCTGGTTTAAAGGAACAGGACAGTCAGGAGGAACCTATGGAGGAGGGAGGAGAGAAGACGAGTCGAGTTGCACAAGAGGAGGTTAAACAGGGTAAAAGGCGGAGACCAGAAAATGATAACCAGACGCAGCACAACATAGGACAGGGAGATGAGGCTGGCTCAAATCCACCTGGAGGGTCAGACAAAAATGCCAAGCTGACAAAGATAGAGGAACAGAACAGTGGAACTATTGCAGTGAGGGCTAACAAGGACAGCCACACTGAAACAGAAAGATATTCCCAGGGACAAACTGGTGCAGTGGAGGGAGGTGAAAATAATCGCCAAAAACTGTCAGGTTGCAGAGTAGAAAACACTGCCAAATATTCAGAGAATGTGGAACACACTGTACAACCTGGGGCTGAGAAGAAGCAAACTCTAAGACAGGGAGACGGTAGGAATGGCGGGGTAACTACAGCAGAGGGGGCAGGGCAGAACAGCCATGGGGAGCCCATGGAGGTGGAAGGGGCAGAGAGGAACAGCTTACACCAAGCAGAGAGTAGGGAGCCTGGGCAGCCCTCAACCACAGAACCCCTTGGAGCTGACCAAGTGGAGGATGATACTGGCCCAGGTTAGTTGTTAACACACTGTGTCACACTCAAAGCAGAGCTGTAAATGTGGGATACAGTCATATATGTTCTTGAGGAGTTTGGCTTGGGATGTTTAATGTTTTTGGAATCTGTTTGTATGTCTTCTACCAGCGCGGAGCGTGAGGCGCATCACCCGGGCTCTAAAAACTGCTGTGCAACAGCAGCAGATGATCAACTCAAACAAAGCTCTGCAGATCCTGGACCAGGAAACTCCTCCACTGGTGGTGGACAGAGACAAATTAAAGGTATGGAATACTGTGAGAGTTTGTATGTTTGCACCCAAGCTCATTCTTTATAGTGTGTTGGATTGCTCAGAATCAGTTTTCACCATACTGCCCTATTAAGTCAAAAAGCACTAATAACTTTTTGACATGACAAGGGTTTAGATTTAATATCAACAAATATTAATAGTTGGATCTATCTATCATAATATGCTGTTAAATGACATGCAGTCCACTTTTGTATCAACAGTTGTGGTAGGACAAGCCTTTTCTCAGTGTTACTACTCACACAATTACTGCTCTTTGGCTTTGTAGGGCAGCATAGTCTAGTGCTGAAGAAATGTCTCTCCCGTTCTTGTCATTCTCCGTTCTCTAGGATCTGTTGGAGAGAGTAGTGACCAAGACTGATGGCTATGAGGTCTACCAGCTGGAGAAACTCTATGCTCTGCTCTGCCAGAGCATCTATAGAAACCGACAAGACTACAACAAGATGGCACTAATACAGGTTGGTATTGAAGGGTGGATATGAATAACTGCATTTCTTCCAGGTGAAGGGTTAGGATAATTAGATGTAACTTGTGAAAGTAGAACGTTGCCAATCTGATTTATGCATAAAACTTTTGCAATGTCTTCTGTTATATAGTTTTGACTGTTGCCCAATGTATTTTTCAACACTGACACTGAACAACACTCTCACCTCATGCTCACTCGCCTTGTGTTAGTCTCGATAATTAATGTTTATAAGCTTTGCAACTACAGTACAAAAAATGTTTTGCTTGCGAATTCTGCCTACACCATTAGCATTGGCCTGTCAGACTGCATTTCACAATTGATTCCTTTAAGGCAGCAGGTGCAAAGTGATGCTACAGGTTTGCTAAACAATACAGACAATCTCTGAGGCAGCAGAATGTAAGACTCCCAGGAAGCCAAGCAAGACTAGCTAGCTGCCAGGCAGCCTAACGAATGCTACACAATGCCAGACGCTTGACAGGAAGCAAAGCAATACATGGGCAGGCTGTCAGGAAGCTGGATATCAATTTTGTCTACTAGGCAGTAATAATAGGTAGATTGACAGACTGTCCCCATATTATTTTACTTTCTGTCAGGCACTTGGCATGTTTAGCAGGCTACAAGGCAATATACTTAAACTACAGCAACAGTTGATGCTGCACACGTAGCTATGTATGTGTATTTGCTTATAATTTGTCGCTTGTGTTTTAATTTTATTAGGAGATGGAAAAAGAGATCGAAGACTTCTGTTGAGGAGTTTTCTACACGTGCAATGTGACCATTTTTAAGGGTTACTCAACATCCCCCAGCTGTGTAAATGTACAAACAATACTGCTTCTATTTTCATCGAAATTTACAGATCATCATATTTGTGCATTTCCTACTCTTTTCTATACCATTTTTGCTTTTATTTAATTAAAGTTTTTTTCCTCATAATTCATGTCCTGTGTCTTTTTGTATGCTCAAAATTAAGATGCTCTAGTTTTTAGGGATTTTAAGGCTGTACATTTCAACAATCCTGACTCACTTGGCTAATCTGGTGGAGAGGGGTCATTTGGATGCATTCTTATTCTGTGGTAGAAGAAAAAATGTTTTGTTGTCCAAATCTTCTTCTATTCTATTATAAGTTTTAATGTATATCTATTGTATCTGATTTTCTATTTTAAGTTGTATTCACTCCAGAAGTGGCAACATCCCAAGAGTTAGAGAAGCAGGGTGGTAACGAAAGGTTGCTGGTTCAAAGCCTGAAATGTCTGGGAAAGCCTAGGAGGGGAAATGAATGAGTAACACATACCTTCCTTACCTCACAGCTACTGTCAAGGGGCCCCTGAGCAAACTCAACTCTTATCAACTCGAGATTGTACAGTTTGTCCAATCTAATATTGTTTAAAAAAAGAAAGTCCCTTTAATTATTTGTGGCGGATCCCTCCCTCCACTCATAACCCCCCTGGGTGTTCTCGCCTCATGCAGTGTGTGTTTGCAAATTAATCCAATATCGCTCTTCTAACCACGGGCTGCTTCACCTATTTGTACATGTAACTTAGGACAGTAGGATGATATTTTTTTCACCGATGGCAGCTGTATGATATTTAAAAGTTTTGCTGTGGCATTTTTATAGTTTCCTTTTATAGGATTTAATATACGATTACTGTCGTTCGTTTTCGTAAGGGTACTCGCAGAGCGCCTTTTCTTAGACAATTTAAGCCTTTTAGAAAATGGGAAAAACGGCACACAAAGACAAAGCATCGGTTGTAGTAGTGGTAGTAAATCAAAGTAGCGTCATGTCTGCTTGTGTCGGCCTCAAGTAGCTTTTACAGTCCTACTGAACGCAGCCCCAATTGACAGGTCATGTAAGGACGTTTTGGCAGCCAGCCGGAGCGCTAAACGACGATTTTATGGCCCCGTTTACACACCGATTCATTTCACGAGTCTTACTGGGCTGCGAATATAAATATCTAATGAAAAACACACTTAAGATGTAAAAAAATATATAGGTTTTGTTAAGTTTGTGTAATTTTAATAGCACCGAGAGTCGCCGAGGAATGACGTCAGGACGTATCACATTGAATGATGACGCCGTTTGATCATTAAAAAAAATTCTGCCGTTAAAAAATATCAGAATTAGGTCAGCAAACCAGCACAGTATCAACGGAGTTGTTATTAATTGCCGTGCTATTGTTTAAATAACTTTCTAAAGGCGGGATTGGGGCAGAAAATACCTGCTCCAAAGGAGAGATGTCCAGTGTTTTCAGCATCTGCAGACAGAAGCTGTAGACCCGAGTCTCGTCGATTCCGTTTGTCTGCTTGCCTCCCTCCGCTGGTTTTGGGAGACCCGTAAGCCGAAATACTGCAGTCCCGGCCGGGTTAGGGTTGAACCATCAGCCGGGGCAGGGAGAGCGCAACAGACACCAACAGACTGAAGCTGGGAGCTGCTTTGCCTAGACACAGGAAACTACTACGTCTCGGCAGCCTGGTAGGAACACTGTACATTTCAGTAGTTACAGTAAGTTTACCACCAGACATGATCAATAACAATGACTGGCCCAGCTAACGGGCTAGTTTAGCCCACCTCACATACAGGCTAGATGCTATAGAGATAAGTTAGGACTCCCTGCATGGTCATTTCTTGCTTTATTTTAATAATGAATTAGCTCACACCTCAGAATGATTTAATTGCTAATGCAAATGGTGTCATGCTGGTACTGCATAGCATACTACAGTTACACAGTAACCATTAAAAGCCGGTTTATTAGCGATCACATTTTTAATCAGACGTGAAAAGTTGGTCCCAAAGTTATTGCAGTAGTGTTTAAGTAGACAATACATTTGGTGCAACACCTGTATCACAGTGAATGGTGTAGGCCTAATGGAGATAGGGTGGGTAAAGTATAACCTCCATTTGGTGACTACTATAAGAAACGACTGTCAGTACAAACCCAAAGAAAAGCATCAACTGAGTCTGTCTTTCCTTAAACCACCCCTGTTTGTTACATCAGTTTGATGCTATTTACTATCATGTATACTGCGAATTTAGATCCTAAATTCCTCATGCCAGCCTATGGTGGGTGAGGTCAATATTATGAATACAAAGGCAGGTAAACAGTTTATCATCTACTACTACATCCCTGCTCACAGTCAATACTAGGGGCATAAGACACACAAATGTAAGGTTATATTGGTCACTGGTTTTGGAGCTGTAAATCTCTCAATACTTCAAATTGCACTTAAAATTTGTTTCTAGGTCTACATAAATCAATACTTCATCAATCATCATAAACAATCAGTTGTGAAATCATGAAGTACACTATCATGTTTCCTTTTCCTGAGCACTTTCATACAACACAATGTCCGCGTTCACTCTATAGCACTTTCTGTGATTGGGTATATTAACACCACATTTAATATGCATTATAAAAACAGTATTTAAGTGCATCATTCTTACATGATGATTGAATTGGAAAATGTTTTTTAATACATAATATTGTATCAATCTGGTGGCTTTTAGGTATGTACCCCAACATGTATTGAATTCTAGATATATGTCATATATGTGTTTATGTTATTACTTATTATATAATGGTTGTAATTATTATAATGCATTTAAATTGTGTTTAAAATGTGCTTAAGTTGTGTCAGTGCCTTATGGGCAAAATGTAAAGTTAAATGATAGGTGTGTGTTTACACATTAAACATTTAAGAGAGACCAAGCCCAGTTGCACTACAAAATATCTTTACTTACTGCGTTTTTGTCAGTGATATGCAGAGTTCATGTGTTTTAAATTTTGCCATTTTGATTGTAGTTGCCAGCTGACCTTATGTCCCACGGTTAGAAACTGTTTCTTGACCTTGCAGCAAGGCCAAGTATTGCTAATGTCTTGTAATGCCAACAATACATCATCAGCATCAGAGCATCAACTGTTTTTTTTCACTGACTGAGAAGTTGACTTTTTGGTGAATGGAAGTTTCTGCAGAGCATCAACATGTTTTTATACACACATGAATCACTGAAGCAACCATGTGAATCCAGTCACCAAAGGCTATTTGAAAATTAAGTATTTGAGAATTTAGTGTCTTTACTGTTTGTTTTTATGAAGATAGAAACATATCACACTTTATCCATATTTGTAATGTTTCTTACACCAGAGAAACATCAATTAAGGAGAGCATGTGAAACCAACCACCCAAGACTCGTGAGCCCCAGCACCTCAGTCACAGATCTGATCTACACTGAGTAGAAGTTAAGAGCATTTGGTTCCAGGATGTCGAGCCGCCGGAAGTCAACCACGCCTTGCATGGTGCTGCCCTCTGATGTGGTGGAGCAGGAGGAGGTGGAGGACAGAATAGAGAGGACAAGGGAGGTGGAGGTGGAGGAGGAGGGTAGGATGAAGGAAGGAGCGGAGGAAGGCCCGACAGCTGAGGAGCTTGGCGAGGCAGTAGTGGTGGTCCCCACCCCACCGGACACAGGTGAGAGACTCATGAGTCTCATTTTTACCATTCTTGTCTAGAAAATGAACACTGAGGGGAGGTGTATGAAAACATCACTGTCCCCTGTGAAGCTAATACATCTTCCCACTGAACAGTCTTCCCTGTGTAGAGGACAGACGTGTCCTTTGTAGGTTATTTGTAATATATTGTCTTAATCAGTCAATCGTTGCACCATTAGTAGAGCTCATTCTCCCATGTAGCAGACAACAGTATCTTGAAATATACACTCTTATTCTACTCAAATGTACTGTATACCTCAATGAAGAGGAATAGAAAATATATGTCTAAATAAAAGCTGTATTGCTATTATAGATGAGCCCAGTCTCCCCACAGGAGACGACAGCATTGTCCCCCGTACCTCACTGAAACGCAGCGCTGCCAACCCTCTGGAGGATCCAAACAGCGACCAGCCAACCCTAGAGCGGCAGTGTGACACACCTGAGGAGGGAGGAGAAGACCCCGCAACTGTTGCCGCCATCTCTCTCAGCAAGACGCCCATCATGAGGATGAAGAGCAAATCCGAACCGAAGAGGATAGCCGTGTCTTTGAAATCAGCAGATGAGGCGGTGGAGGGGCATGGTGGAGGTGGCGAGGGAGAAGAGGGAGGAGAGCAGGAGCCCATCGAGGCTCCTCTGGGCCCGATGACACCCGTGGAGATGCTGCTCCACGACTCCATGAAGTTAGGAGGAGGAGGTTTGCTGGTCAACCTACCCTCCGCAGAGCAGCAGAAGAAATCGTCCATGCTCAACCCCACTGTTCTGCCCGCTGGCCTGGCACAGGTAGGGAGCTCAGATGAGAGACTAGACTATACAAAGGTTTAGTGAACACACTGCAATACTGGATACATGGATCTAAGAATGACACTGAGATTACATTTGTTTTATTTTATTTTTTTCTCATTACATCAAATTGTCAAAGTGTTAGCAATAAGCAAGCAATACAGCTATCTCTTATATATATATTTCTAATGTCTCAGTTCCTTTCAATGTCTTTCTTTGCATGTCCATACTCAACATGTTGTCATATCTCTTTGCTCACCAAGCTTTTTTAGATCTTAAACTTTGGTATGACTAGTTATGATTTAGTGAAGAATATGTACCTACAAATATAGTATAGTCCCGGTTGCCATTTTGCTCACCTCTGCCTATAGAGTCGGCACACTGTTGACTGCTAGCAGCTTTTACTATGGTAACAACCTGTGGGGAAAAGTGTCAACGTGGATGACAAACGGGAGAGCATTACACTCTGAAGTTGTCCGGTCCTTAGTTCCTTCCACCAATGATCTTCCAACCTGTTGAGAACAGTTTTAGTTTATTGGCCAGTAATTTTTAATTTGTTCAGAAGGTATTCTAGTTCACTAAACGTGAACCTGACAGGACGTGCTGCACGTGCATTTGCCGTGGCGCCTTCGAATGGCGGTAATGTTCAACAAAAGCACAAATGGAAATCTTTTCCCTCTCTCCACACGAGAATCATAGCCTGATGTTTAAACTGAATGGCCATTTTGTTTGTTTCACACTTCATTATTCCCTGGGCATTGGTTTATCCCATAACCAATCACAAAACAAATAACGTTTGCACGTCAGTAACACTGATTGATGTCAGCTAACCAGCTAGCTAACTAAGTAACTGAAAAACTATCGCAATGTTGATCGATTTAGTAACATATCGTATAGTGAAAGGTAGGTAGGTAAAGTAGCCTACAATTTAAGTCATGTGAACTATGACAACACCAAACAGCCGGTCTTTGTAGATTATCCATGCCTCAGGGCTGCCAAAGTAGAGCAAGCACTGTGCACGCCAAGCTGCATCCTTATTACACCAAAGTCAGTACGATCAGGAGAGATATATCAATGATGACTGGATTTTCTCGACAAAGCCTTGGTGTTTTGTATTGTTGTCATCATGTTTTGCTTGGACCTCACGTCCATGGTAGAATTCCACAGAGTAACAGAAGCTTATTGGCTTGAATAGCACCCTGGTCACTGAAATCAAGGATGAGGGAAATAGACTGAGTAGGTGGGACTAGCGACTCAGGAGCTGGTTTAAGGCAA
The DNA here is from genome assembly GCA_900660455.1 of Gephyroberyx darwinii. NCBI lineage: Eukaryota > Metazoa > Chordata > Actinopteri > Trachichthyiformes > Trachichthyidae > Gephyroberyx > Gephyroberyx darwinii. The sequence continues at coordinate 13,254 of CABFOQ010019409.1, forward strand.
CGAGTATCATGGGATTTCAAAAGAAACGATCACTGGTCTGGGAGTGTTGGGCCAGAACCTACATTGAGTTGCAATGTTTCACAGCTAATTTGATTAACGGCAACCTTGTGTGTTTAGCTTGGTTGAGCTTGGTTCTTAAGTGTAGTGATAGCTCGGTGATAGACTTTTTTGTCCATGCAAATTACCTTGATATTTGGTGATTTAAAATGTAGCCTAGCTCAAGACAGTCAGGTGCCAAATGAGCAGCTCACCTTATAAAACCCTAATACTCCATTATACATGAGTTTATTTTCATTGACACCAAAGCCATGATGAACACAGGGGCTAACCGCGACATCTGCTGGCCTAAAAGTGACATTGTGACTTATTTTGGTAGTATCACCATATCATCATACCCAGCAACTAAGTCCATTAGCAACCTCAAATTCAAAACCTCAAAAGTAAGCCGATACAAATGTGACTTTTCAATG
>CABFOQ010019410.1:3621-21531 GCA_900660455.1 Gephyroberyx darwinii
TGTACCCATCAGTGCGCCAGCTGCACAGAGAGTTCCTGAGGGCGGGCTCTAATGTCATGCAGACGTTCACCTTCTACGCCAGTGATGACAAACTGGAGAACAGGGGTCAGAACCTGAGACTCACCGTGAGTACACACTCTACACCCACAATGACCAAGAGCATCAGCAGGTCAAGCTCACTTGATCCCTTTATCAATCTGACCTTATAACATGATCCTGTGTTGCACTGTGACACATAATATACTAAACTGAAATGTAATAAATCATCATCGCCATCATCATAATCATCACCTGCCTCGATCTTTCAGGGGGCACAAATCAACGAGGCAGCCTGTGACCTTGCAAAGGAGGTAGCCAGTGAAGGAGATGCATTGGTGGCTGGTGGAGTTTGCCAGACTCCCTCCTACCTGAGCTGTAAGAGTGAGACAGAGGTGAAGGCCATCTTCAAGAAACAGCTGGATGTGTTCATGAAGAAGAATGTGGACTTCCTGATTGCTGAGGTTTTATTACATTCTGTTTCTTTTTGTTGCATGCATACATGCTTGGTTGTAACTAGTCTAAGGCTGAGTGGTGACTGTGTTGTTTCTGCCTTTGCAGTACTTTGAGCATGTTGAGGAGGCAGAGTGGGCTGTGCAGGTGCTGAAGACCAGCGGAAAGCCTGTAGCTGCTTCTATGTGTATCGGACCAGACGGTGACATGCATGGAGTCTCACCTGGAGAGTGTGCTGTCAGGCTGGTTAAGGCTGGTATGTCCTTCATCTAGCTGGTATTACCTTACTTTTCTTCAAATTTGAGTCCATCTCTAAGGAGACTGGGTGGTGAATGAGACGATGGCTGAATTGCCACACCATCATCCTTGCAACTTTCTTTTTTTGATTGTTTTGTTGAAAGCTCAACTTGGAATCATATTATTAACCTAACTATTAATCAACAAGTGTGGTCTCTCTCTCTCTCTCTCGCTCTCTACTTTATTCACCAGGCAAACACTTTATATGGGTCTGTGTCAATTGAAATAGTGACAATAGCGTGTACTTCCCATGTGCTTCAGGTGCCCAGATTGTGGGTGTCAACTGCCACTTTGACCCCATGACCTGTGTGAAGACAGTAAAGATGATGAAGGAGGGAGTGGAGAAGGCTGGACTGAAGGCTCACTACATGGTGCAGCCTCTGGCCTACCACACCCCCGACTGCAACTGTCAGGGATTCATCGATCTGCCAGAATTCCCCTTTGGTAATACCCACTGTGTACACATAAATAGCATGGATGATAGCTATTGGATGACAGTCATCAAATACAACAAGAACAACTTTTGAAAAACAAAATAATATGATGAAGTTTTGTAACTTTCTCCGTTCTCTTCATGTGGCTCTCAGGCCTGGAGCCCAGGATCCTTACCCGTTGGGACATGCACAAGTATGCCAGAGAGGCCTACAAGGTTGGCATCCGCTTCATCGGTGGCTGCTGTGGCTTTGAGCCCTACCATATCAGGGCTGTGGCAGAGGAGCTGGCCCCTGAGAGAGGGATCATGCCTGCAGCCTCAGAGAAGCATGGACTGTGGGGTGCCGGTCTGGAGATGCACACCAAACCCTGGGTCAGAGCCAGGTGAGTCATCCAGAAGTATTGAATTCAAATACACTGAAATGCACAAAATGTTAGGACCACATTTCTAATTGCAACTCCTTTTGCATGATACATGTCTCATTTGGCTCAAAGCTTAAAATTCACTCTGTCACTCATGGAAATCATGCAGCTTTAATAATTTGTACATTCAGTGTATGTGGGGTGTGTGGGGTTAGGTGGCATCAGTGCACCCCAGTTGGTCAGCATGACAAATCGCCAGCTTACTGGCCGACTGCTGTCCGGCAAGAGGGCATTTTGGTTGTGTATTTTGTTTCAACCTGTTTACCGCCTGATATTCACTATATATGGAGGCAGGAGGTATTCATGAGGACAGGCATTGAATCACTGTGTGTATGTCTTTTGATCTGTGTGTGTCTGTTTGTGTCTCCCAGGGCCCGCCGTGATTATTGGGAGCAGCTCCAGCCTGCATCCGGCCGTCCCACGTGCCCATCTATGTCCACTCCAGAGGGCTGGGGTGTGACCAAGGGCCACGCCGACCTGCTGCAACACAAAGAGGCCACCAGCACCCAGGAAATGAAGCACTTGCTGGAGATGCAGAAGAAGGCCAAGTCCTCTGCATGAGAGCCACAGAGAGAACCTAAGCACCTTTCCTGACAGGGGATCCTTTCCCAGTTCAGTTTAGAGATAACAAGCACTTGGACCAGCACTGCTCTTGGAGTGGAGCAGCACCATGTAAACCCCAAAATAATAAACAAGTTTGATACCTCATTTTACTTCTATGTGTTTTCAATGTGAATACCTCAAATACCTCATATTAACTGATTTTCATGTGGTGAAGTCCTTACTGGATTATAGAAAGTAGCTGCTTTCTACAAGTAGATCTGATGAATGCCATTCTGTTACTCATGATGTGTCTATTCAGAGGCAATAAGATGGAAACTATCAAGCTAACAAGAGAGCAGACAAGCACATCAACGACCGTAATTAATCCGGCCTAAACAAGTAACACTTACAATACTCTCATTCAGATAGAGAGGGGAGGGTAGGGAGTAAACATAGTTGTGTAACTTTGCTTCTTGCCAATCAGAACATTGCCTAGTTAGACCCCTCCCCTGCCTTAGTGGGATATATAGAGGACCTCTGCCCCATTGCAATGTTCCTTCAACTGTTCAAAGCCTAAGCAGTCAGGGGTCCACAGAGCTGTAGGAATATGGCACCAGCAGGAAAGGTAGGTGTGAATTTTCACATTGAACAATCCTGTCTTCAGATTAGAGTCCTCTCCAGGCGGCATTAGTTTTACCTGGTGAGGGTTTATCTAGCATGAAACAACATGAATTAAAGCATGAACTGATGAATGAACCAGAGTTCACCAGGTTCTGTATCCTGTGTCTTCTGGCAAGTCAGTTCATATGTCACTGTTGGCTGACTGGCTGCACAGGCTGGTCTGCCTTTTTGTGCCTTGGAAACTGGGTTTATAGATTTGATCCCCCTTATTAATTAATATATTAATTAATTGTGTTAACTAAGCTATTTAATTAAAATCAAATCATTATGTAAAAAGTAGTATTAATTCACTACCATTAACTAATGGTGACTCATTCATTTGTAGTTTCTAGCTTCATGAAATCGTGATCATTCATTCATTAATTCATGCATTAGTTCATGTATTAATTCATGCCTCTTTGTGTACTAATTTCTAGTACCAGTTTCTAATCTTCCCATGAACCCTAACCATCCCAGTGTAGACTTGCCTTTGGGCCAAAAATAAATGCCTCTCTTGACCCGAGTGCACCCGTTGACTTCCTCAGAAGCCTAGCCAGGGATGGGCAACCATGTGTCATGGAGGGCCAAGACTCTGCAGGTGTAATTATTTGGTTGGAATGAAAATCTGCGTACTCTTCACCCCCCATGGCGCAAGTTTGCTCATCCCTGGCTTAGCTGGAGTCTGAGATAACCCAGATCAACGCTACTGGCTGTTTCCATTGTGACGTTGACCTACCAGTGAAAAGGTCCATGACAATTTCTTTAATTATTGCAGGGAATCTTGGAGCGTCTTAATGCTGGAGAGATTGTGATTGGAGATGGAGGCTTCGTGTTCGCCCTGGAGAAGAGAGGTTATGTGAAGGCCGGTCCATGGACCCCTGAAGCCGCTGCAGAGTACCCTGAAGCCGGTAAGGACAAGCTAATATCTGATCCAGTTTGATAGTGTGTATAAACAATTTCTCTCTGCAAATATTCCCTACAAATGATCTGTCCTCTTGTAACTCAGATGCCTTAATGTATCTAATAGCATGTGTATCTATCACAGCAATATCTTGATAAACAAGGTGCCACTCGTTTGTCTTTATGATTTTCAGTGCGCCAGCTGCACAGGGAGTTCCTCAGGGCTGGGTCCAATGTTATGCAGACCTTCACATTCTACGCCAGTGATGACAAACTGGAGAACAGAGGCAACAAGCTCAGCTTCACAGTAAGTTAACCAGGAAATTGCTATAGGACAGCTATAGGCGAATGTCCTCTATACAGGTTGGTATGAGCTGCTAGTTGGATCTCCACTGGCTTAGCAACCGTACACCACACAGCTGAAGTGCCTCTAAGGCCATCTAACATCCATGTCACCCAGTGGACAGTAGCTCTAACGTGACTGAAACCTTGCCGCTCTCATGATAAATCTTATTGACTGCATTTTTAGTAAATACTGCTGTTTATCTTTTATTCAAACCTAGGGTTGCCTGTGTGATTCTTGTTGATTGTCACCCTAACTTGGCACTTCTCTGCAGGGAGCCCAGATCAACGAGGCTGCCTGCGATTTGGCCCGTGAGGTAGCCAATGAGGGCGACGCTCTGGTCGCTGGGGGCGTGTGTCAGACTCCCTCCTACCTGAGCTGTAAGAGCGAGACAGAGGTGAAGGCCATCTTCAAGAAACAGCTGGATGTGTTCGTGAAGAAGAATGTGGACTTCCTGATTGCTGAGGTACAGTGATTGTAAAAACCACCAAAGGATATGGTTGGCTTTTTGAATAGAGGTACTATGAAGTGGTCTAAAAAAGTTTGTAATAAGCAAGGGAAAGGAATTGAGTGGACGGTGGTGTCATTGGCGTTTGAGTACTTTTTGTATTTGTATTTAAAATGTGTTGGTTTTTCTGTACCAATAAAGACTCCAAGAATAGCTGAATTTGTTCCTCCTTTCTAGCTTCTTCTGGTTCATGCACCTTGGTTATAGAGTGAGGTAGTTTAGTTTTTCTCATGCATTGGAGAGGAAATGGTGTGTTGACTGAGCGCTGATGTCTCTGTCCTGCAGTACTTTGAGCATGTTGAGGAGGCAGAGTGGGCGGTGCAGGTGCTGAAGGAGACGGGGAAGCCTGTAGCTGCTTGTATGTGCATCGGACCAGAGGGAGACATGCACGGAGTCTCACCAGGAGAGTGCGCTGTCAGGCTGGTTAAGGCTGGTGGGTATAGTGTCACACCATCATGATTATTTGTACATTACGTAGTTATGAATCCGACTTAGGGCTAATCTGCTGCCCAGTCGATCTCTGCCAAAAAGAGATTCACTGATTGCTCTGATTTTTTCTTAGAAAAGTTCAGTCGAATCTTTTTAACTTGTGTTGGAAGTCACATTTTTGACTGCTAGAAGGAAACTAAAATTGTCAACTGTAAATATCGTAGAAATATGAACTATTACTTTAATATCTACTAAAGAGGTCTGCAGTGTGACTGATTTTAGAGATACTGCCCTTATGTCACAAGATGTTGAGGGAAAGATTTCCAACTTCTATGCCCTTCTCAACTGGAAAATGAGCAAGGTCTGGATGACATGAGTCCACTGGCACTCTCCGAAATATCAATGTATTCTCAGAAATATGCATCAATTGTGCAAATGAGGAAAAGTACAAGTATACATTATCTTAACATTACAGACTTCAACATGTGCAGCAAAGCTTTTCTGAACTACAAACTTCCCCAATGCCTGCAGTTGTCTGTTATCTCTCTCTCACTTGTGTATTCTTTCTTTATCTGGACTAGCCAGATCACACTGTTTACTTGTCCTTGGTCCTAGGTGCCCAGATTGTGGGTGTCAACTGCCACTTTGACCCCATGACCTGTGTGAAGACAGTAAAGATGATGAAGGAGGGAGTGGAGAAGGCTGGACTGAAGGCTCACTACATGGTGCAGCCTCTGGCCTACCACACCCCTGACTGCAACTGTCAGGGATTCATCGATCTGCCAGAATTCCCCTTTGGTAATACTCTATATACAATTAATCAAACTATACTATACCAAAAAATAAACATACTATAAATATGAAGCTACTGTATATTTCTCAGTCTACATACATACACACCTTCTACTGGAGTGTACTATATGATGTATGTGTGGTAGGCTGCAAGTAAAAAATTTAACCGCCAGCAATTTATTTGCAATTACATATGTATAAAATGAAATCTTGTCTCAGGCCTGGAGCCCAGGATCCTTAGCCGTTGGGACATGCACAAGTATGCCAGAGAGGCCTACAATGTGGGCATCCGCTTCATCGGTGGCTGCTGTGGCTTTGAGCCCTACCATATCAGGGCTGTGGCAGAGGAGCTGGCCCCTGAGAGAGGATGCCTGCCAGCAGCTTCAGAGAAGCATGGACTGTGGGGTGCCGGTCTGGAGATGCACACCAAACCCTGGGTCAGAGCCAGGTGAGAAACTTTTCACATCTGTCAACGAATACCCCAAAGGTTTGATTGAAAAAACTTTCTCTTTTCTCTACAATGACCCTTACACCGGTGAGAGCACTAACTGGCATGATGAGCATCCCTCTTTCTCGTCCCCTCTAGGGCCCGTCGTGACTACTGGGAGAACCTGAAGCCAGCATCTGGTCGTCCACAATGTCCCTCCATGGCCACCCCAGACAGCTGGGGCGTTACCAAGGGCCACGCTGACCTCATGCAGCAGAAAGAGGCCACCACCAAGGACCAGCTCAAAGTGCTCTTTGATAAGTCAAAGAACCACTGAGTCAGCCACATTGTTGTCCAGCATCGGTACGCTGTTCTGCACCAACTAAACATAATGTGACCATAGGTAACACATCAGCGTTTTTACCCTGTCCACCTCTGATGTGAAGCACCCATCCACATGCATATGTCACACAGGCGCCAGGTCCTCACTTGAGATCGGCACTTTTCTGTACATCTCCCATTGGTTGTGAAACTATGGTTAATGTGAAGTCACAGTTCCATATGCTGTGTGTATCTCAAGTCAGGAGTCGGCCCATGTAGGATTGGGACCTTTTTACCACGCTTCTGGACCATTTTGTTTATTGCAAAGTTTAATAAAATAAGTCTTGAGGAAATATTTGATTTTGTGAGTGAGTTATTGTGATATAGTGTGAGTCCCCATGTTGTGCTACATAGGTTGTTGTGTATATGGTCTCATCTCCAAGTTGTCTCATTTTTTAACAAGGAAATTGAAGCCATTTGTTGTACAATGTAGTCATTCTTTTCTTCAGGTGACATGGATTATTTTTGCCTCCTGCAAGACACACACTTGATCACATTAAGATGACATATGTCCATTTCAAGCCTTTCCTTAGGCACATGAAAGCCTGCAATGTCTCATCGGTTTCCTGATGTAAAACACGTCTCATAACAAAAAGCATTGGCACCAAATATGTGAATTTTTGTTCCGCAGATCTTGAAACAATAATGGTATTAAAAATATCAACATGTAAAAAAATAACCATCTCAATCCAATAAACCATTATTCATGTATTTTGGTGAGACTGTCTCCTCTCTCACCAAAAGACACGGTGAAAGAAGTCAATGAGTGTTGTCTTCTCAACGATAATTTGCAGAACTGGACCAGACGGTCAACATCCCTCCGTGTCTCCAGGGAACATGGGAATATCTCAGCCTGCTTGACAATCATATAAATTAGTTTTTTCTAAATATAAATCTACAGAAAAAGCTTTACAGGCCTGTCAAGTCAGGTCAAGTTTATTTGTCACATGTAGTAGATACAGCAGGTGCTGTGTTGATATTTCAGAACCACTCAATCATAGAAGAATAGAATAGAATAGCATAGAATAGAATAGAATAGAATAGAATACACAGTCCAAGTTTTGAACAAATATTGTAATGAGTTAATGATCCAGCAGGTGGCGGTGGTGTGAAATCGTCTATACCGTAAAACAGGAAGTAGAAAGAGCCCCATTTCCAAAGAGCGTTAAAGTAAAGAGCTCCGACCAGCTAGCACTAACCGTAACACCTTGGGAATGCCTTGCGGCGAATCGCATTCATTGCGTGCAATGAATCATGGGAAAGGTCGTGAGGAGGCGATATTCAGCATGATCATGACTCAAAAAATGAACCCAACCGGGTATTCTCGAGGGCATTACACTTCGACAACAGAAAATTAGAATACATTCTGGTCGTTTTCCTGCTTTTTCCTTCTCAACTTCATCTACTATCACAGAAGTTTAAATCATTTTCTAGTGCGCTATGGTTTTCCGCTGGTGACACACTCTTCATATTTTTACTATCTTTGCCCCCTTTTTCTCGCCTCCGTTCGACGTGAGCTGACCACGTGATCAAGCGTCCTTTCGTCAACCCCCCCAGTTTTTATTCTATGCGGAGTGAAATTAAAGACAGGTATGCTATTCGCCTTTGCTAGCTCAGTGTGTCATTGACAATTTCTGTAAACACCATACCATGTTCCAGCCAAATTAACGCGTTGTGTGTTATAAAATTGCAAACTTGTTGTAGCTGTCTCTATGTTTGTCCTCGGTATTTTTGTTCGATTAAGGTGTCTGATTATTCTATTCTTAGATATCCTCTCAAAACGAGCCCACAACACGTCGTGATAGCATGGCCTGAGCACTTGACCGGACAGGACACTTTGTTTTTGGAACAACAGATCCATCAGCTGACTGCCGTAATCGCCAGAAAGGTGAAGACGTTTGTTCAAAATTAACTTTTTAGACTATTGATTTGCGCCGGGTGGTGTAAACTGTATGTATTATGTAGGTGTGACGTTATTTGCCTTGCTTTTTAAAACCTCTCATCAGTAGGCTTTAACTGGGACGTTTCCCCTTGTCCCATCCATGTAAACGGTATCCTATGGACCGTTGTATGCTTTGGTATGGACTCTTTTATCATGACAGCAGTTCGACAGCTCCCTCTTGTGGTGTTTCCAGCAGTTGCATGGTTGATTCTTACCCGGAAATAAAGCTGTGAGGTCGTCATGGGGAGCAAAGTCAGTTCCAAAATGGCAGCTCCCGCCGCCCGAGTCATCCAGGTAGAGTCGTCAAACTGGTTGGTTTTTTGCACGACAGCTAGATATTGTACTAAAATGAAGCTTGTAAAGGATTATGTCTTTTATATTCTACCATGGATGGTTGATGATTAATGCTGTGGCTTAATGTTAGTGTGAAATCTGTCGTACCCTTGCTAATGCCCTTGTTGATACTGTTAAACCAAGATCCAACAAGCTTTTTACTGACAAAAGTTAGTCATTTTTTCACTGTGAAATCTACACTAACTGCCACGCGTGTTTGATCGAAGTAACTTCGTTTAGGAGGTAACATTATCCAGAGTCGAAATTGATTTAAAAATAGCTGTGTAACAGAGCCAGGTTGTTGACATGTTATTTACTCCCTTCTCTCACCCAAGACTTAAACCTGACCTTCATTGTTGGTCAGGGTGTGTCACAAATTTCATCCTAGCAGACCTCTAATCATGAACATGAACTAAAACTACTGTCAGTTGACACGCCCGTCTGATCTGGATATGTTTGTTGCCGCAGGCTATACGGCCTCATGCTCCTCTGATCAAGTTTCCCAACAGACTAGGCTTGCCAAAGCCAAATGGTGAGTACGCCCTCTCCGCCTACAGGTATTCAGCAGCAGGTTGTCCAAAGTTATTTTGGGAAATGTAGGAAATCACTGAAGTGGAAGTAGACAAGGCAGGTTGAGGGAAAGTGGGAACACCAGAAACAGTACATGTTATTCATTACTGGACTGTGTCTGTTCTTTTCAGTGATCTGAATGATAGAGTAGAGTAGATGATAGATAGAGTCGTAACAACAACCAGTAGAAAGTGTTGACTGGATGTTCTACAGAAGCACTTCGGTTTATTCATGTGTTTTCACTTCTCCTCCACTCCTTTTCAAGTCCATTTCTGAGACTCTTTGCTGCTTCTTGAATTGCTTCTTCCAACACTTGTTTGTCTTTGTGTTTCAGCCCAAGAGGCGTTGCAAACATCAGCAGTTAACTTCCCACAGCAGAACTCTCCCAGTTCCCCTCCAGCGGCAGCAGCGCTATCGAGACCTCCAGGACCTGCGATCCGACTTCCTGGTAGCCCAGACACCCTAGCCTCAGTTCAGCTGCTCCCTCAGAGATACCGCAGGAGAGCATTGGTAGTGGAGGAGATGGACTACATCCAGGTGAGAGACCGGCTGGCTGCCTACATCCTAGAACATCCAGAACATTTACTGTATTGCCCTACAAAGCCAAAGAGCTGTAACTGTGTGAGTAGTGAAACCAAGTTCTCCTCGATGCAGAGCCACATTGGGCGGGGCATGACCTGGATCGGCCTAGCCTAGTTAAGCCCCGCCTTTTGATGCGTTTTCATTGGTCTAGCAAACCCCACCAAACTCCACCATGTAATCAAGGAAGTTCATGGTATTTTGTAGGCGATTTTTAATTTGCTTTTAATTTTTCTCTTGCTCTTCTATTCTTAGGTTAATAAGTGTATCCACTGCTGGGATCTATATTCCCAGAAGTAATAGAAAATGTAACCCTAAATGAAGCATTAGAAACAATGCAATGTATAGCGAGATATCAGTTATCTACCTTATTGGAATAATGCACCACTGACATCGTGCAATTCTGTTTTCTATTTTTTTTAAAAAAATCTCATCTGTTCTCTTCCACAGCGTGGTGGACCGGAGTGACATACAACGACTGAATGAACGCAACCCAAGTCCTTACCTGTGGAAATCAGTGCGTCGTTGCTTGATTGTGTTCCTCAGCTCAAGAGGACCCACTGCCACACATCAGACATTATGCAGAATAAATATTACATGATTCATATTGAAAATGTACATATGAAGTTTATTTTTAAACATTGTGTAGATGTTCTGCTTGGTTGTATTGTGTCTTAAGGAACATCTTACATTCTGTGTTGTCTTGGACACAGCGAAGCCATGCCGATAGCTTGTTGATTATCTTTATTTATTGGCACAGCAACCATCCACTACAGATGTCTTCTGTTTTCAAACTTCACCGTTTAATAGAAATACTTTGACAAACATTATACCAGAACTGCACTACATTGTTTTCTGCAAAGAAAGTCGCGTTCTTCTTTTGTGTCACAATTCTACTTCACTTGTGAAGCCACCGTCCCCAGATACCAGGGCCAGGCTGGAGTAAAGACTGATGAAATTTACTTGAAGGTCGCTTTCCTTTTTATGACTTCCAGTGCAGTAAATTCTGTCTTTTGGACTACGGTGCTGACCAGGGCACGTTGCAGTAGATAATGAGTGGAATGGTATTGTCTGTGTGAACTGCTGGTGTTGATTGATTAAAATTGTATTCTAAGTTGCTGTGTTGTTCTTCATAACACACCTGATCCAGACGTTCATATGACGCTTCATGTAGACAGACACAGGCAGGACATTAGGACAGTTTTGTAATAACTGGGCTTTGTCTTCAGTAGATGACCTGGGCCCCGTTCACACTTCACTTCAGGTATTTATTGCAGCTGTGGAGTTGCTGGCATGCAGTTAAACATTAACAACATAGACATTTCACAATAGTGCAATAAGACTGGTCACCATGAAAGTGTCCTTGGTTTTCTGACTGGGAATTCAGAACCTATTTTGTTGTACAGCATTACAGAAAGGCTGAAGTGAATATACACATTGGTTGTCTGACTGATTGTCTTGGTCTGTACTAGAACTGAAAACCTCCTGAGAGTAAACATTACTGCATCAGTAATAACTTTTCTGCCTTTTGGCAATGGACGAACAGTGACAGCTGTGAAACACAACACGGACTGGTAAATGCCATCACAGAACAATTCACTGCTTTACAAAAATAACTTCAAACAATCTACTTATTACAAACAGGAAAGTGTCATATACTCATAGAAACACGACAGTAACAAGGGACTGAGGTCACAACTGGGCCCAACACTGGAAGCACTACTGAGGTATTACACACTGGGATACTCGTGGTTTGGTTTGTGTGGACAATAAAATAAACCATCCCATCCCATTACTAAGTCTCAATATCTTGAATTACACAATGTGCCATGTTGTGGGGAAGCATGGCGTCCCTTTAGATTTAATAACCTTAGATGAGATTGTGCTTTTGCAAATACGTAATCAAACATTGTAAAACAGGAGTCATTTACAGTACGTCCCACACAGGAAGTGACAGGACTGAATGAATCCGCTAGTCCAGTTCCTCAAAAGCAGGTAAGAAGTCTGCGATGGTGTCCACCACGTAGTCAGGCACGAAGCTCCGGCTGGTGGAGAGCTCACTGTCTCTGTACTCCCGGGCCTCCTCCATCTGAGATACACCGGTGAGAGTGAGCATGGTGTCCAGGCCACAGTTGGACCCAAACAGCATATCTGTCTCCAGACGGTCCCCCACCATCAGGCACCGGGCCGGGTCCACCCTGGTGAACTGACTGGAGATGCACTCGAACATGAAGCGGCTGGGCTTGCCGATCACAGTGGCCTTGCGACCCGAGGCCACCTCCAGGGCTGCAGTGAGGCTCCCAGAACCTGTCAGTGAGGGGAGGAGGGAGATGGGTGGGAAGTTTAGATGGAAATACAGTTGGGCTGTGATTCGAGTGAATGTTTCTGTGAGTGTGTGTGTGTGTGTGTGTGGGTGGGAGAGAGAGAGCAGCTTCAAGATATTCCTGGCCTTGTTGTTTTAGACCAACATGGATCGTTCCTACATGTTTAGAGGATGCTGACTATCATAAGGAAAAAGTCACCCAGGATTTGAACAAGTATACAGATACTTGTTCAAATCCTGGGTGACTTTTTCCTTATGATAGTCAGCATCCTCTAAACATGTAGGCAAATACATTTTTACTTTCACTACAATACATCTCCTCCTTCAAAAAGATAAAGGAATCTCTATTTCGACATTAATCTTATCAGAAAGCCAGGGAGCAGAGTTAAGAGCTGAGCGGATACATGACTGCACGTCTGACTGCACTCGAGTCGGGGCAGCATCACCATACCTGGCAGTATTCTTCCATCCCTCAAAGGGTGCCAAGGGTCACTGTCGGTGGCCAGGAACAAACAGTCCGGATCCCTCAAATAGCTGGAGGCTTTGGCTAATTTTAGAAAAGTCAGTTTGTCATCGTGTCCAACCAACACTGCTTTGACATGTGGAAACAATGAGCAGTTGTAAATGGTGGCGTCGGGCGCGTCCACTTCGTCTAGGAAGGGGACGCCTGCCTCCCTCAGCTCTCTGCGCACTCCCTCGCATCCGATGACAAACACCTTGCCTTGGACCTTCGCCACATCTCTGAGGTAAAGTGCCGAGCAGTAAGAGGAGCTGAAGATCTGCTCTTGCATTACATCAGTGAAGCCCAGTCGGTAGAACTTCTTAACGTAATTCTCCCTCGGTCTAGTGCAATTGTTAGTGACGAAAAACACATTTTTGCCGTGTCTGATCAATGAATTGACCACCTTTGGCGCGCCCGTTATCGCCTTTTCTCCATGCCATATTACCCCATCACAGTCGAAAAGGAAAGACTGCTTCGCATCCAGCAGATTCCTAATCTGAGGACCTCGGATTTTCTGACATCCTTTGAACACAAAGGCGCCTGCCATCCCTCCTATTTCTGCGCAGGCACGTTCCGGGTTGGAAAAAGGGAAAAATCATACTAAAAAATCACATTTAGAGCCCTCGGTGCGATTACACACGGACAGCAGAGTGAATAAACGTCGACTTCTAGCCACGCCCATTTTGCCATTACTGATCAATCAAACTGCGGCGCTCTAACCAACCAAAATCAACACACTATTAAAGGCCAATCAATGGCGCTCCCCTGGTTGCCTGTGGAGATGTTCAAGGAGGGACTACGCTGACTTTTTAGAAATTTGCTCGTTATTCCACGTACCTTTTACGTGGTATAACAGGAGGACCACCAATATCATCTTTTGTGTCTGGTAGATATCTTTGTACATGCTAACGTGTTAGCATACAGTACGCTAAGTGCCCATAGGCAACTAGCATTATCTAATGTAAGAAGGTTGACCTTTTAGTAATCTAGAGTTAGTGTTGCTATCTTTCTGCCAATTACCGAGCCACATAAAGGCTAAACTGACCAGCAGGCCAACTTCCCAAAATGTCGGTGTTGTGCTTTATAACAGTTTTACAAGTAAAGTGCTACAAGGACTAACAAACTAACAATACAAATCAAATAATATTTAAGACTGTTGATATATTTCATCGGAGAGGGTTCTTATACATAAACATTGTTAGATAAATAGCGAGAAGCGGAGGTAACAGCATACTAAAGTCACACTCGCATTTTTTGACAGGCCACTAGATGGAGCTCTAACCCACAAAAGATTTTGCTTTGAACCAGGCTGGTCAGAGCCTCACACCTCAGACTAAACCAAAACTAAGCGGAACAGAATAGCATCCTGGAAATTTGAGGAAATGCATGGTGAATCATATTTCTTAACTAACTAATTTTACTCTGCAAAGATTACATTTTACACGTCAACAGATTAAAAGGGATGGGGTTTTTTTGCACATCAATATACTAGACTAGAGCAGCCTAGAGTAGAGCAGAATAACTGAGGTGTGACTTGTAGATCTTTGTCATTTGTTTTTACTTTGGTGGCTCACATGAATCTGTAGTCTCAATATTGTTATGTTTTCTCTGCATTAACAATCCTAACTTGAAAACACATGAAGCAATGTGCTTTAACAAGTATGTCTTAATGACTGTTGTGGATTATTGTGTGGACAGTTGTCTTCTGCTATGCTTTCTGTCTTGTTCTGTACTATTTTGCTCTGTTTTTCTTCCCTGTTGTGTTCCATTCTGCTTTGTTTTGTTCTGTCTCTCTGTCTTGTGGTTTGCTTTGTTTTTCTGTTCTGCCCTATTCTGCCTTGCTCTACTTTGCTGCTTTTTCAGTCTTTTTCTTTTCTTTTTTCCCCCCTGTTGTCCAGTCTTGTTACAGACTTGTCTGTTTCGCCCTGCGATTGCGTGCGAGACGGAGGAGGAAGACTCACTGGCACCTGCATCTGCCAGACAAACAGACAAATGAAAAACAGGGAGGGAATGAAGGAATGGACAACTTAATGGGCAAAGAACAAGCCGTCCTAATTGGTCATTATTTCCTTGCTAATCTATATTTTCCTCCCTGCTAACCCCCAACACAGATGTAGGGAGAGGGGGAGAGGACAGAAAAGGGAAGCAGAGGGGGTCCTCCAAGACCTGGTCTGTTCTCATGAGATGGCTTGAGCGGTGACCGTGAACATTGGTGTGTTGATGCCTTTGTGCTTGTGTCTTGTTAAGGAAAGGGAAGGAGACTTGGTGGAAGCCAGGAGAGGGGGAGTGGGGGTCAGAGTTTGGATTTGCAGGTGGTGCTGGCGGTTACAAAATGAGGAGCCAGAAGACCATAATGACCACATACACACATACTTACAAACACCAGCCTTTGTAATCTAGAGGGTCAGGTGTGAGCTGTATAACACACACACACACACCCTAACTGAGCCATGCTTCTGTGTTTTTGCTTGCTTCACAATGGCAGCAAGCCATGACAGGATAGCGTGAGTGTGTGTGTACAGCCAGCCACCCCTGGCTTGCAGCACAGCCAGGTCAAAGCACAGAGGTGTTGGACAATGTGGCGCTGCAGTACAAATGAGGCAACTGGTAGACATAGTGGCGCTGGGGAGGGAGAGGGCGAGACACTTGGTGTAATGACTGTTCCACTGAAGGGAAACTGAAAACACAGAAAGTGTTTCAAGGATACAAAAGTGCTGAATATGAAAAGCAAATGTTTCAGCAACAATAAAGATGGCATTACCTTCTGAAAATTGTTCCTTTTTGTGTCAGCTTTTTTCCTTTTTATATTTTCAAGGTAGATTCATGGAAACATTTGTTTTATTTTTTTGCATCTCAGCCCTCTGTCGCTTTATTTTTAGGATTTAAGTACACAGATTTGTAGTTATTGGATTATAATGACTAATATTTTTATGGCTAAAACCTGTGTACAGTGTGTACTCTTCATTTCTTTGTATCTAAGTATGCATCAATCTATCTTGCAAGAGGGACAGAGAATCCTTTTCCTAACTTTAACATTGAACAGGGAAGATGACAAAGCTGACCGTAGATCAGCATTTAAGTAGATTAGTAATTTTGCTCTACATTGAGTTAAAAGAAGAGAGGAAAACAAATCCTTACTCTTTAAGACGCCAGTAAAAGTAATCTTACTTTAACTCTTACATAGATTGGAAAATCGGCTGCCCGGCAGACTGGAACACTATTTTAGCTGAAACCAAAAACAGCTTCTTCAGTTTGTTTTTTTCTCCTCAACATCTGTCAGAAGAAAGCAGGCCCATTTCATGTGAAACTTTATTAAGTCCATAGGGATTTTCCCCCCTCCACAGGGAGGTCAGAGCACAGAGTCGGCTACAGAGCAGCACCCGTGGAGCCGGTAGGGACTGCCATTTAAGGACACTTGAGCGGGGCGGCTGCTTACTGACAAGGAAGCTTGATGCCAGATGGTCTGGTCCTCACTATGCCATCCAGCTGCCTGCATCCAGCAGTATGAATCAATTACTATTTATCATCAAGTATGGATTTACTGATTGATCACCCATTTTAAGTCAGCAAGAAATAACATTTAAAAAATACATAATTTCTATGGTCATACAGTAAACAATACGGTCCACCGAAAAACAACTCACACAAAACTGAGGTATAAATCTGAACAGTGTCTCTGAGTGAGAGGCATGTGCTGTCATTGTAGTTTTTTGTGTTTATCCTTGCTGCCCCTGCACCTACAGAAGCCCCAACAGAGAACTACAGGTCCCAGCAGCACCAGGAAGAAAAGCAGCACCACGTCCAACAGGCATCTCTGGTACCAGGGCTGGGTCAATGACATCGGCTGTAAGTGAGCTCCGCCTCCACTGTGCAGGATGTGCTCCACCCATTGGATCAGTCGGAGGCCTGGAGGGACAGGATGTGATCGGTGGATCCTGCTGAGGGACACGGCCGAAGACTTGAACCTAAGATGGGGAAAAGAGAGGGAAGGAGGGAGATAAGAAAAGAGAGAAAGATAGGGAGGAAGCAAGTGGTTCTGGACTTCACTATACTTCCTAAATGCACCAAATATGAAAGTCAAGCATCCATCCGTCCACGGCTGTTACATACCTGTTGTCCTGTATGAGTGTTTGAATAGTGGAGCTGAGCAGCTCCCTTGTGATGTGTGTGGGATTGATGGTGAGACCCAGGCCCTTTGCTTCAGCCCTCACCACATTATCAAACTGGTCTCCAAACAGAGGGATACCCAGCACAGGAACAGCATGGTACACTGCCTGGAGCAGGCTGTTTTGTCCCCCATGGGTGATAAAGAGACAGGCTTTAGGGTGGCCTGAGAAAGAAAGAGAGAAACGAGTAAAGAGATGCAGCAATGCTACTCACTATGGTAAGCCAAGAGGATATATTTCATCTCTATTCCTTTGCCATATTAGCTTTTCATAACTCAATGGGGAAAGAGGAAAGAGAGAGAGAGCAAGAGAGAAAATAACCCGCAGTTAACTGAAAACTTTATAAGACAGCATCATTTTACTAGGAAGACGTTACATAACAGAGTAAAGGAAGCAAGAATGTTTGAGGCTGATAACAGGTGAGGATGAGAACACGACTTGTGTTGCAGTAGCTCAATATTGCTGCCAACTTGCTCCACTGGCATCTAAGCTGTCTATCTAGTTAACCAAGGGTTGAGGTTAGAAGAGTAGAGTGTTAAAACAGTAAGCTGCAGTACTGATTCACTGTCGCCTATTCCTACCCAGCAAGTCATTCAGAGGCAGCCAGTCCACTAGCCTGAGGTTGGGAGGTGTTTCCAGGTGAGATGGCCATCGCTTGGGGTCATACCTCGGTTAGGAAAAGCAACACAAGTTATGAGAACTGTTTTTTTCTTTCATTCCTATGTGAATCTTGTCATGCCGTTACCTCCAGATGACCCCCTGAGGGACCATGGAGAAGCCAGCAGTCAGCTCCACCAGCAGACGCTCCACAGAGACTGAGGACACCATGGACCCCAGGGTCACCACAATGACACCGGCCTCTCCATAATTG
>CABFOQ010019427.1:3725-20299 GCA_900660455.1 Gephyroberyx darwinii
CCCACCGACGTCTCCCATCTAGTCCTCCTCCTCCTTATCATCTCCATTCTTTTGCTCTCTATAATTGTCTACTTTCTTCTCACCTCTCCACTTTTCTCTTGTCTGCATTAACTCTCCCCCACCTTCCCCCTGCTCTCTCTCTCTCTTCCCTCTCTCAGTCTCTCTTCTCCCAAAGACTGCGTTTTGTTCTTCCATCTCCTCTCTCCCCCCTTCCCTCTTTATCCTCTCCACTCTTTTTCCTCTTTTCACCTTCTCCATTCTCTCTCCCCCACCTCCCTTCTCGCTCCTCTCCCACCCTCTCCTTTTTTTTTTCCTGAAGGCTGCAGTGGGAAACTGCCTCATGCTTTGCTGTTAACCCCTGACCTCACCTGTCTCATACAACTAGGAGAGAGAAAGAAACAGACAGAGAGAAAGGAAAAAGGACAGGAAGAGAGAGAGAGAGAGAGAGAGAGAGAGATTGTGGGGGGGGGATAAGAGACAAACCATTGATTAGAATAGCCAATATACATTCTCAGACTGGGATCATTTATAGAGATCACCTGTCAATCAAACAGTGTGTCCAGTACTGTGACGTCTTTCTCCTTGGATTTTCTGTTGATGGAGTTTGAGTTCCTGTAGGTGGCGCTCTTTTCTCTATCTGTTCAGCCACGGTGGCTATTGCTGCTCAAGCTAACTACCAAGTTCCTCTATTTATTCCAAACAAACTGCTGCTGCTGCTACAAATGTAAAACCCATCACTTCCAGAGGATTCCAGGGAAAGACCTACCCATACCCGGGGTGGCTAATCGGGAAGAATTCCTGGTGGGCCGAGAAATCGATGCATGACTTGACCATCATGTATATTGCCTGCCTGCATGGGCCGCTGCCGCTGCCAAGCACTTCTCTCTGTCGTTCTGCTCTGTGTGTGTGTGTGTGTGTGTGTGTATGTGTGCATTAGTTTTAGAAGGTGACTGGCCATAATGAGATAATGACATAATGGCAAGTTTAAGTGATGTCGGAGTCTGACAGACTAAAAACAGACGTAAGCAAGACGGAGAATAAAAAGAGAAAAGGGGGAGCTGAAAAAGCACCCTAAGGGTTTCTGCTATGCTTAATTACACCAGTATGTAACATACTACAAAGGTTTGGGACCTTGAGCTGTGAGAAAGATTTTTTGCGAAAATTGTCTTCCCATGGAACATAGATAATACATCTACAACATGTTGTATCAAACAGTTCAGAGTATTGCTCTGAATATGATGTAGTGACCTCTTGGTAGTTTTGTGTACTTGTTCAGCAGAAAACAGTATATAGTAAATGTGCTGCGTTCTATTAGCATTATGTACAGTTATTGCTCACAAATACAAATGGAAATGATCAACATGCTACTCCACAAGTACACTGGGTACTTGAAATCTCAAAACGTGTTTTTTTTTTTTTTTTTATAGCTGACGGATAATAAAATTATAACCAATCTTCTAGATCATAACAAGGAGGTCTGAGTTCCAACACTTTCATAGAGGGGATTACAGTATTAGCATCCTCAAAGCCCGCAGAGTATTTTAATTTTAATACCAAATTAAGCATTTTCAGCCAAACATTAGCGCCTTTAAGTTTCAGCCCAAAATACAGAAATAGACAATTTTTTTTCTCATAAAACGTGCAGTCTGAAGACATGGTGCTCCAAATGCCAGAGGAAAAAGAGGTCTATCAATCAATACTATCAGCAGATAATTACATGGGTGGCTCTGGGGATGCAGGGGTATTTCATGGTACAGTGCAGTCCGTAAGGATTTGGACAGTGACAGATTTTTTTTTTGTCGTTTTGGCTCTGTACTCCAGCACATTGGATTTGGAATGAAACAATGACTATGAGGTCAAAGTGCAGACTGTCAGCTTTAATCTGAGGGTATTTACATGCAAATCGGCTGAACCGTTTAGGAATTAAAGCCCTTTTTTATGTATAATCCGACCAAAAAGTAATAGAACAAATTAACATGAACTTGAATGAAGTCGTCATATTTAATATTTGGTTGCAAATCCTGAAGTCTGCGACCAATCACCAGACGCTTGGTATACTCTCTGGTGAGGCTCTGCCAGGCCTGTACTGCAGCCATCTTCAGTTCTTGCTTGTTTTGGGGGGCTTTTTGCCTTCAATCTGGTCTTCAGCAAGTGAAACGCATGCTCAATTGGATTGCGGTCGGGTGATTCACTTGGCCAGTCAAGAACATTCCACTTTTTGGCCCGAAAAAAACTTGGTTGGTTGCTTTGGCATTGTCCTGCTGCGCGGTGAAGCGGCGTCCAATAAGTTTTGACGCCTTCGCTTGGATCTGAGCAGACAAGATGTTTCTGTACGCTTCGGCACTCATCTTGCTGCTGCCGTCGGCGGTGACATCATCTGTGAACGCAAGTGAGCCGGTTCCAGTGGCAGCCATGCATGCCCAAGCTGTAACACCGCCTCCATCATATTTGACAGATGAGGTGGTACGCTTTGGATTTTTTTCTCTACACTTCCCATCACTCTGGTTCAGGCTGATCTCTGTCTCCTCTGTCCATTACACTTTGTTCCAGACTCTATAGGCTTTTTTTATGTACTTTTTTTGCAAACTGTAACCTGGCCAATCTATTCTTGAGGGGTTACCAGGGGTGTGCATCTTGTGGTGAACCCTCTGAGGTGATGCTGCCGTACTCTTCTCTTGATGGGAGTCTTTGACACATCTACGCCTACAGAGAGTGTTCTTGATCTGTTCAACAGTTGGAAAGGGGTTTTTCTCCACCATTCCAAGTATTGGTCATTGCACTTCTGTCATCCACTACGCTGGTCTTCCGTTCTCTGCCAGGTCATTTGTAATTGCTTAGCTCACCAGTGCGTTCCTGCTTCTTAACGATGTACCAAACAGTCGACACACCTAATGATTTATTCTGATTTTTCATGATGGCCTGCTTCACTGGCATTGACACTTCTCTGGTCCTCATGTTGAGAGACAACAACAAACAGACTCCAAATATCACACACTCTAGACCTTTTGTTAGCTCTCTTGTGCATGAAGCAAAGGTGAAACGAAACACACCTGCCCAAGAAACAGCCGAGCAGCCAATCGTCAAATTACTTTTGGTCCCCGTAAAATGGGGAGGCCATGTAGAAAAAGGGTGGTGATTCTGGCACAGTTCACCCAATATGGATGTAAATACCCTAAAATTAAAGCTGACAGTCTGCACTTTGACATCATAGCCATTGTTTCATTTTAAACCCAATTGTTTGTCGACCTGAGCCCCTGATAAGGATATGGCCGCATGAGCCTGTGGAAGTGGGTTGGTCTGAAGCATGAAACTCCTGGGGTGCAAATAACAATGTAAATAATAATATATAATAATAATAATGTAAAACCTTTTGATTTAATGTAATTAAATTGTTACTATTATTATTTTACTTAGTGAAATTGAGTGATATAGAGAATAAGCTGGGAGAAAGAAGAGAGAGACAGGTGGTCCGGAATGAGAAGTAAGCGGTGTGGGGAAGGTGGGGGGGGGTTGGTGTGTGAGTTCACGTAGCTGGGTCACAGAGGTCGAGGCCAGTTCAGAATAATTCCTTCTCTTGTCTTCCCGACTTTTCCTCATCACTCTCACCCCTCCTCCTCTGCCTCACTCTCTCACCCTGCAGCAAGTCTATCTCGCTGCTTCCTTGTTAAAATGAGAGGCTCTAATAGACTAAATAAGGCACCTATTTTTACCTGGCTGTTGCCGGGCTGATAACACTCTCACACACACACACACACACACACAGACAAAAAACACTATGCTGGAGGTTAGTAAAGAGCTGACAACTGACTTGGTGGGGGAGGGCAGCAAGGTTTCAGGAATAGGTCATGGTGATTTAATTGAGAGAGAAAGTGAGGGAGATAGCTAGAGAGGGAGAGCGAGCAAGACAGAAATAGAGAGCGAGCGAGCAAGCGAGAGATTTAATTCTGAGTGACATGGGTCTAAGGGCTGTTTAATTTTGGAGTGTGTGAGGTGTTTTCAATTCGGTCTGATATTTAGCGATTGTAGAATGTTTATGAGGCGTTTCTGAAGCATATTTCAACTTTAATTGGTCTGACTGAAGTTTTTGAGGCATCCGCAAAGTACTCGAAGGTGTTCTTCGCAAATCTTTTCTGTGAGGCCACTCGCTCTCGGTGAACAAGAGACGAAGCGAGCTAAAAACCAGGCTAATAACATTCATATCCAGTCCAGTCCTGGTTCTGAGGGAAACGGGCCGTGGCTGTAACGCTGCCTCAAATATTAAGAGCTTTAGAAAGACGTTTTAAATATTTATTTCATCTAGACAAGCAGCCAAAGTAACTAGATATTTTAAAACGTAATACTTAAAATTCTCATAATACCTTGTTTTAAAATGCTGAATTTTAAGTTTTTATGTTTTTTCTCTATTTTTATAATTTGCACTTGACTTTCATTTTCCTATCTCTCATTGAAATTATTTTAAAATGTTCCTTTTAATGTAAAGCAATTTGCGCTGCATGATTCTGCATGAAAGGTGCTATAAGTTATTAGAGTTATTATATTATTATTATTACAAATATTAGTTATTATTATTATTATTATTATTATTATATAATTAGAAGAAACAATTATAGAAGTCCTCTCTTTGCACAAATACTGCAATGGCCACTGTAGGGAATTATTCTCTAAATACCAAACTAATGTGTCTCAAATACTTTGTTGCCAGACCAGTCGCTGTACCTTCTGGTGGCTGAAAAGGTGAAAGAAATTGAATTTTCTTCCAAATAAATCATCCAGGGGTGGAGCTCCATTGCAGCAGTAGTGTATTAAGCACAATAGACCAGTTCTATGAAAAAGGCATTAGTCTCCATCAGCTGGCCAGGCTGACCACACCCATCTAACGCCCATATTGTTACACGCACACACACACACAATTTTATTTCATTTTCACATGGTAATTGGAAATCCGTCTTTTCAGTCTCCTTATGGGTTCCTTCTACTTTGTATCTGATCTCCTGTGTGGTAATTGAGGTTACGTGTCCGACAACGGGAAACTCATATTGCGGCCCTGTGCGGCGAAGAAGCTGCTATTTATCAGCCAGACAAGCTGTCATGCCCAAACACACACACACACACACACACACACACATACACACACACACACACTGACTGACCGCAGCTAATGAGCTATGGCAACAGCACCCTGCCTCTTCACAAACACGACTGATGGAGCAATGGTAGTCAGTCTATGTGTACAGTGGTGTGTGTGTGCGTACGTGTGTGTGTGTGTGTGTGTGTGTGTGTGTGTTCCTGGGCCATTAGGAAACAACTGATATAAGTCTTCAATCACCTTTACATAGACCATTACGTGTTGAGTGCTTCTTTCACTCACTGCGATCCAGGCTGCTGACTTCTAATTTATGACCAGATGCACAATTACCAGAAAATATCACCATTCCTGGAACGCTTCCTATTGATCTTTGTGTTAAAGGGGCATTCTGCGGCGAAGGAGATGTTGTTGAAGATCGCAGTTTTGTATTTACAGGTACTGCCTTTTTCTTACATTCCGTGGTATTTTATTACCTGGATGAGATTTTCCTCATAAGTCATAAATCAGATAACCTTGATATCTGTGATTCATAGCAGTATGTCATAGTGTACGTCCCCGGAGCTGCTCCGCTGACACAAATTAGATGAAAGCAACAAACTCCTTTCTCTCTTCTACAAAGGAGCAGCGATTCCTCACCAAACAAACCCGGGGAAAAAAACTCACATGCCTTTTCTGAAGTTTATCCTCACTCTATTTTTTTTGTTATTGCTTTACATCTATTTTCATTTGATTTCATTACCGAGCATGTAAATAAGCCCTAAAACCCTGCCAGCAATGGTTCCCCCCGGGCAGCGAACATGCAGAAATTGATCAGCCAGCTTCTCGATGAATATGGAGAGGGTCGGAGAGGGGGCAGATCTTGTATTTGGAGCAAAGGGCGAGGACATGGATCATCAAACTCTCCTGTGTGCTCATTACTCCCTCCAAAAGGCCAGGGCGTTTCCAAGAAGCCAGAGAGGAGATTAAGAGAGATGACTCTGATTTCAAGTTTTTTTGCCAATGAAATCTATTTTTTTCCCCGGTCCCTAGAAATGGATGGTCCCGGGCTAGGCTGAAGTAGTTACCCACTTAAATTGAATCATTTCAGATCTTCACATCCCAACCTAATCACGGTGCTCTCTGTCCGACGGGAAACAGGATTCCGGCTTGATTTCACGTGGGACCGGGGGAAATCGGATTTCCAAACCCGCATGGCCCTGAGCTGATGTTTTCATGGTTGCTTCAACATGGGGGGGAAACGGAGGCGTAAGAAAACAGTAATGACCAGTTACTATGCTAGGAACAAAAACAACAACAATTATAGTAATAATAAGATTTATTATTATATGAACAATTTATTTAAACTATTATGTTTTTTGTATTAAAAGAAAACATTGGAGAGAGAGGTTGTGATTCAAAACTGCAACATCCTAACTACATGGTATGTGCCTGTCCTATCTGCACTGCCCTAACATTACCCATCCAGTCACAGTATCTACTGTAGACAGACAATATCAATCCCGTGTGAATCAAACTCTTGGTAATTTCACCTGTAATTTGTTTGAATGCATTTTTGGTGCAAAGTTTTGCTTTGCTAAATCAAAAAGTGACAAACCTTAAACCCTAAAATCTTGACCTTATACATCTGCATCCGGGGGATTTCTGCTGAAACCCAGAGGTTGCCGGGTAATTCATTAATTACATGAGGTCCCCACGTAACACCAGGCCCTGTGTGAATAGAGCTTTAAGCCTGCTGAACCACCAGGATGTCCCTTATACAAAGTATAGTAAAGTATAATATAAAGTTGCAAGAAAGTGCAGGAAAGCTAGATTTGGGTTGGTCTGAAATGGCTGAAATGGGAAAGAAAGACATATAATCAAAGTTTACAAAGAGAAAGAGAGAAAAAAAGAAGCATGGCAGTTTTTTTTTGTTTTTGGGTTGAATCGTTTAGCAGTGTCTGCAGCCGCCGTGTCAGAAGCGGGAGAAAATGAAGAGTAATGGACTTTTCACCAGGGTGGAAAACTCAGTCATCTTAATGTCATCTGTCAGCACAAAGGTAACTGGGAGTGAATGGCGCGGCGCAGCGGGGGGTGTCCTTGGACAAGAAAACAGAAGGGAAGAAAAGTGGTCGATTCAAACAAAGGAAACAACACTGGCGGAGAGTTCGGAGACGCTGGGGTGAAACGCACTGGGGAGAGAGTGGGGCTATTACTTATCGGTGCTCCGTCCTGCTGGGGGGAGAGAGAAGTATAGGTGGAAAAGAAGACGGATGGCTGACGTAAAGAAAGAAAAAGAAAAAAAAAAGGCCTTTATTCTTGTGATTGTTCATTCTTTGCGAGTGCTTGTGGACTTTACTGTTATCGGTTGCGACAGCGCAATGTTGATTACAGCGGAAAAGCACGCTATGATCGACGGCGCGCTCTGCTTCAATGTGGTAATCAAACAGACGGTGAAGTATTCTGGCATTACATGTTTGCGCTGGAGTGTTTGGAGTATGTGTGTGTGTGTGTGTACTTCCGTCGCCACCATTTGACCTTTCAGTGCTAATGAAAAAGATTCAAGACAACACGTAGCTGTGAAACTTAAGATATCACATCCCACTCAAAAAAATGCATTTTAGCGGGAGAAAAGGTGCATTTTCTCTCTGGCGGTTAAGAGTACAACCACCCGGCAGTTGTAACTGTCATTTATCATTGACTGTGTATCGTGACCACACCACTGATGCAGAGCTATTTGTGTAGAAGCTGCCATATGCACGACCTTGTGTGAAATAGAGAGCATGCGGGACAGAGGCAATGTCAGGGTAACTCAAAGTTTCTACCTTTTCAAAAGCCTCCAATAATGAGATCTGCTTGTTTTGTGTGTGTGTGTTCTGCTGCTAAACCAAAGTTTGTAACAAAAAATGCAAGGAATGAACCGTTCTGAAGGAGACTCGTGGCTGGTTCCCGTGGGGCGTTTCTGGACGACCGCTGGCCTGGGAACTCATTAGATTTGTCCACGACAGGGCACAACCAAAAAAAACAAGCCAAAAACAAAAAAATGCGAAGAGGAACAAGAGAACAGATTGGTTAAAATGTCCCATATGAGGGGCGAGTGTCTCTCTGAAGCATGATATACTGCCAATTCTGAATTTACAACACAATAACTGTCCATAGCAACACACGCACTCAGCATTATGAGCCTCAACGTCTTTTGTGTGGTGACAGCGTACAAATCGGCGCAGCAAGTTAACACATAAATCACGGGAGGACTATTAAATCCCCTCCCTCAAAAGCATCTCACATCATCGTGAACACACGCACAGGCGTGCACATGCCTTACCTCTGCTGCTCTGGCCACCAATTACTGTAATTATTATTGTCATTTGTCACCATAATCCTTTCCCAGTGTGTGTGTGTGTTTATGTGTGTGTCTTACCTTTGCTAATGTCCTGGTACTCCAGCCACAGCTGTCTCTGGACCTGTTTGTTGGGGTACCAGATGGTGCATGCTTCCTGGAAGCCGTACACCGCCTCCTGCACGTAGTGGTTCCCGAACTCCCTCAGGATGGAGACAAAGTCGCTCCGCAGCGTTGCCCCGTCCAGCGAATGGATGGCTGAGCTGAAGGCTGTGTGTGTGTGTGGAGGGGGGAAGAAAAGAAAAGACAATGAAGTCGATTGCTTTCCAACAACAACAACAACAACAACAAATCCTTAATGGATTTCAGTTGCAGTGCTGCATCGCTATGTCCAGGAAATGGATCATTGTACTGGCATGATGAGAAAATAAGAGTGTGGGGGGTATTTGGATTATGGGGTCGGAACAGCAGAGTCACTCTTCTTTCGCAGACTGAAAACTCATCTTATCAAGAAGTTTATTTTTTATTTGTTTATATGGCACAAACAGAGTCTGGTGGGCTTTGCATGGATCACAAAAAAGTACAGATATTGCCTCAGTACTAACTTCCTAATACTACTACTGGAGCTGCTACTACTTCTTCTACTAAAGATAATAATGGCCCCACTGAATATCCTCCTCTCTACTCATCTAATTGCTCTCTCTATAAAGGAACTTCTACTTCTCTCTATAACTCTTATTGTTGTAATTGTTTCATTTCCTAGCACTTTGCTTTGACATGATCATTCTGCGGTGACAGGAATACTGTTTTGCCTCCTCATTTTGAGTTGCTTTTAATGTTGGTGATCTAGGAATCACAGCTTATTCTACACTTGCGCTCACTGTAAGTCGCTCTGGATAAGAGCATCAGAAAAATGCCCCCAAAATGTGAAATCTAACTGTGCAATGTTAATCGAGGTTCTTAGACACCAACATATAACAAAGTATATACAAGCAATTGAAACTAGATGTGGTGATTTTATTTAATGGTGCTCACCGTCCTATTCAGGGTTGGATAGTAGCGTATTACGTATTTTAATAATTTATTGTTACGTTATCTAGAACAATGTATTCTGCGAAAAATGAAATACTAGACCATGTTTCAAATAGTGGCCCTGAAAATAGCTGGAGATTGTTGAGTGTATGCGTAAATATAATGGAGAAAAAAAAGTGGATTTTATAACCTAAGATATCATTAAATCATAAAAACAAAAACACAAAACAATTACCAAAAACAGACACTGCATGTGGTGGCAACATGCTGACATTTTTGATAAAGTAGTAAATTGTTTTGGGTAATTATTTCAATTACAATATTGATGACTAGTGTAGTATAATAGAATACATTCAATACAAGTAACCTACCCAACTCCAACTCCATACATTGCTACTCCAATGTATGGTTTATGCTGTTATCTATGTGGCTGTGAGGAAAATAATGCTGTTTTTTAATACCCAATGAAAGATTTGAGAACATCATGTGTGAATAAATAAATACTAGCATTAGAGTACGCAGCATTCCTTTTCTTTTCCCTCTCTGAGCATCCACAACTTCAGATGGAAATGGAGACTTGTCTCTCAATTTGTCTCTTTGCACTGTATCTGTCTTTATTTGTGTCTTCTTGCTTCCTCCATCACCTTATGGTTGCAGTTTATTTTTTATTTGTCTTTAGTTTAAAATGGATCACAGCTAAAGATGTACAGATCCTGCCTTGGTACTAGTAGGGATCCCTTCTACTACTACTGCTACTACTACTAATTTGAAAAATATCACATGTGAGGGGTTTGATGTTAATATTTAGACAGGGTGTTTCCATCATAAGAGCCCTGCCTTGAAGGGTTTGCTTGTAAAATTGAGTTGGCACACATGCAGGGAGAACTTCCGACAACCTGCTGCATGTGTTTTTTTTGTCATTGAAAATGGGTAAGAGGCGCCCCTCGTTCCTGACTGGATGTGACAACGCCATTCTCTTTTGGTGTCGCAGGGAAAAGTTGGAATGACACAAAGGTTAAAGATGAAAATGTCCCCCCTTTATTTAGACTGGGATAAGTGGCAGTTAAAACCGCAGGGTTAAGGATTCTTTTTATAGCTTAATTTAGACAGTGAGTCTCCCTTAGGGGCTCAGCGTCCTGAAAGAGACCTAAGCTAAAATGACAGAATGGCGGGATAAAAGGGCTTCTATAAACAAGTGTAAATAACTCTGTCAAGATGATTGTTTATTTGGTGGGTGAGGCCGTGGCACCTTACTTTGAAAACAAGCTAAGAACATGTCCTCTTATGTTATCTGAGTTAAATAAGGATACTGTACGCACTGTTTGGACTGCAGTACCTTAAGAAAATATAGTGCATAAACATGTTTGATGGCGTACATCGTGCGGACTCTGACAAAATGAGCAAATATTGAAAAACCCAGTGGGCAACGGCAGTTTATCATTATAATTTCCGTGAGAAGCGGCATTAATATCTCCACTTCTCCTCTAAAACGAAATTAGCAGACCACCAAAGTGAGAGACAGAGGTGCAGTTGAAAGATGCGGGGCTTTTTGCCTCGCCCCCTCCCGTGGCTGTTGAAATATGATGAGCTAAGCGGGAGTGGGAGAAAAGAGGGAGGACGCTGTGGAGAGAAAATAGCAACGGCGTTCTGAGCGGACATGGCGGCTGCTTTAGCACCCCGGCGTTCAAAAATGCATTAGAGGCGTCACGCCTGTATTTACAGTGGACCGGGTACACTCATCAGAATGGAAAGTGTTTATGATGGATGTATGAATAAAACATGCTCTTGACACAAAACATGACACAAACTTACAACCGATAGCCCGAGTTACGGCGGTAGATGAAGAAGATGGATTTTGATAGAATAAAACATGTCGTCGTGCGAAGCCCGTCAGAAAAATATTTAGAATAATCCCAAACGTGTCAGCAGCCAGGAGCAGCCTTCACAAGAAGAATTGCTTGACTAAATACCTATCCACAGTTATCTTATTCTGTGAAGTTTCCATGGCAGGCGTTGTCAGGATGCCTCGGCCCTGCTCTGGATGCAAAAGCTTTGTGATATATGACGGGCTATCACAGAGACAGAGAGAAAGAGCAAAGAGAGGAAGAAATATATATTTCTCTCTGTCTACCTTAACCTCCCTTCTTAATCTCTTAGCCCCTCACATCTATCTATCTGTCTGTCTGTCTGTCTATCACTTTTCTCTGCTTCATGGTCAGAAATAAAAGCAAACATGGAGGTGATGAAGTGTCTGATTTATGTCTGGACGCTCAGCTAAAAAATAAAAAATAAAAAATAAAAAATAAAGAAACATCTATAGAGCTGTTACCAGTACTGGAAGAGAGTGAGGAGGTAAGGTGACACATACAGTAAGGTGACTAATCAAACTTGTGTGTTCGTGTACCGCCTAGAATCTCGATGGTACACTCAAGTGGTACTTCCTAATATGTCCAACAATCTTGATAACTATCTATCTATCTATCTATCTATCTATCTAGAGAGAGAGAGAGAGGAGAGTGTATGAGGAGAGTGTATTTATACTTTGGTAAATGTGGTAAAATTGGTAAATCTAGTATGAGTACATTTGCTTGTTACTTAATAATAATGTAGTGTAATTAATTAATCAATTACTTAGTAATTGTTGTAGTAGAGCCTTATTAACAGATTATTGGCCTGATGGAGTTACCGTATGTTACACTACATTCTTTAGAATAAAATTGAATTTTGTTTTGGAGAGGCGAGCATGTTTTGGCATCTATATCTTTTACACATGGATGGAAGTGAGTTGTGTAGGCTACTGCCTCCGCTATTGGACTAAAATATGAAATCAATCAGTCATCAATTTATAGGCCATTTATACATTTTATTGTCAACATAGCAATGTGTTCTCTGCCTAGACACACATGCCAACCACTTTGGTGAAAAAACACTATTGCCTTCAGGTGCCTCCATCCTCACTCTGTGATGCAGGTCAAATGGGAGGGGATGCATGAAAACTCACCAAAAGCTGGTCTGTCTTTGCCTAAAATACTATTTTAACCTGTAATCCTCTCAGGATTACATCGTTAACATTATGTTGGTGTTTTTTTTTCACTTTTTAGTGCACATAAGAGCTCATGAATGGTCAGCCACCAATATTGCTTGGGACATGTAGTCATTGCTACTTAGCACTTGTTTTGAAAAGTCTAGAAATTGTGTTTCTAACATATAAACAAGATGTAATTAATATAATTTAACTTGTGGGCCGTGCTTTTCACAAGGTAATCTTGTGTATTATAGATGATTGACATTGAGAGCTGGGGAAAAAATATCTTGAATTCAACGGTCCGGTGACAACGGATCCCAAGGGCAGTTACTGTCAGAAGATGACAAAAAATGTCCTGTCAAAGTGAACTTGATTACATTATAATCAATAATCATATTCCAGTCTATTCTTGTTTTTTCCAGTCATCTTGACGTATCTATAGTTTGTGGATTCTTTGGCGATTTTACAGTGTCACGCAAAAATATTAAAATCTATTTGTAAAAATGTTAGAAAATGAAAGGCATTTATTCACAAATGTTGCTGCTTATTTACAACTCAGTTTACTTAAAAAAAATTTTTTTTTTTAAATAATGTGTTATTTCTGCATATTTGTTTGTGTCTCCTTTTGAGACTGTTTGATCTCCATAGCCACACCCCACACCCGAGAGGGGCCAACAAGTACATAGTGTGGAGCTACAACTCCTACTATTGCTCCCTGGAGAGGCTATACCTCATTATTCAGTGTTCCCCGGAGAGAAAGTGTCTTTGTGCTGTTGGGAAATACACCATTTTGGTTTCCACTTTGGGCAGGTCTTTCTTCCTAAGCTCCCTGGGACTGGCAGGATATTAAAGGTTATTATAAGTTGTTATACAGTTAATATGGGTATTGAGGTTATTATAGAATTATTACTAGTGACTCTCAGCAGGCCCCTCATGGGTTTCTTTTAGAACTCCTTGTCTTCTCTTGACCCCCTTTGCTCAGTTGCCTTAGACTAGCAGCTTTTTAGCTTGTGCCCCTTCTGAGGTGACATTTTATTCATTTGTGTTTGATGGAAACTTGACCCCGGCCAATTTAGTGGCTTTCAGGTTCTCTCCGAGCGCAGCAGCTAAGCAGCACCGCCGCAATCAGTCCATAATTGAGCCTTTCAATGAGGGTTTAATTGAATATACCGGACCCCAACTTGAACCTTTCAGCGCCACATTACATAATTACCGGCAATGTGCCATGTGGCGACACTCTTTATGGTATGTAGTGCCTTAAAACTGCTTCCTCTGCTGCTGCACAAATGTGTGTGTATGTGTGTGTGTTTTAATAATACCTTCTCCACTCCACCTTATTCTGGTACCTTTGCAGTACCACACAGAGCAACGTGTATCTGAACATTTTTTTTTTTTAAAACTAGGATGAGCACTGAGAGATGAGTAAAGACGTCACACCCGGAAGAGCACTGCCATTATTAGAACCTCCACCATTATGAAGATAACAGCGCTGATCAAAAGGCGATCCTAACAGTTGATGAAAAATGAAAATGAAACAAGGTGTTGAAGCCGTTATGAGGAGTGGTTAACTTTGATGTGTCATATTAATGCCATAAATAATTGATTGCCCACAGAGTTTTTCCTTGGGAGAGCATGCTGGAGCAATCTCCTCTGGCATGAATTAACAATTAGCAATAAAAAATCATATAGAAATAATTATTTCACGCAAAGAGCAAATCTACCTTGGGAGAGGACCCACTGATTGAGTTTGACGTGGTACAGCACAGAGCGAAGCCGCCAGTGCTGAACAAGAGGGTAGCCGGACACCTCGCTGTAGTTCACCATACCTGGGGAAACACACGCAAAAAGAAGAAAACATATTAATACGGATGCAGATCAAAGAGTACCTCGCGGCAGCTCACCGTACCTGTGAAAACATACAGAAAGTAGCAATGCTAATGCGATATTTATTCATCAATAGTGTCAGGGTAGATGGAAGATCGCAGTCTTGCAGTGCCAGATCAAAGGGTGGCCCCACAGTACGGCTCATGCTTGTTTACCACACCTGAAGAATCATGGGAAAATATTTGATAAATACAAAATCAGATAATGACAAGGTGGGGAAACCTCCGCCGTTAGATCAAAGTGCGGCCCGACGCTGCAGTCCACCATCCCAGGAGAAAAGGCACCGACGTTCATGCGAAATGCTGATATAGTAGGAGGCAGGAAAGCAGCTGTCGGTGTTGGATGGAAGGCTGAGCCAGTATCTCACTTCTCACTTTGGAAATATACCACATATAAATATTAAATGTAAGTGTTGTGTCACTGTAATTAACACCTGACACTTTCGTCTTACGCGCAGATGTTTCGTAGCCATGGGGTCGAGACAAAACGGTGACAGTAGACAGTGGAAAAATATCAGAGACCTGTGAAAAACCTGTGAAACCAGCTTTTCTCAATTCCTGAAAGGTTCTCTCTTCGTGAAGCTTCTGTATGAGACTGAAAATGCTCGAGAGAGGATACTTGACTGTCAACATCTTCTTTAGAGGGGAGGAGAAGTGGCCAGAAGAATAGCGAGTAGGAAGAAAAAGATGTGGATGAGAATAAATGAAGAGCGGGATTAAGACCAAAGCGATGGACGCAGAGAAGAGAGGAGGGCGGGAATAAAAGAAGAACACAAAAAGGAGAAGAGAGAGATAGATCAGCGGAAAGGAGAATTAGAGGAACAGAAGAAGAGGGGAGGAGAGGAGCAATAAAACAGGAGGAAACAGAAGACAAAAGAGGAGGAATTAACATAGCAGAGAGGGAAGAGAAAGTTACGGTGAGAGGGGGCAAGAAGGGAAGGAAAAAAGGAGGGAGGAGAGATCAAAGGAGGAGGAGGAAGGAAAGTGGAGACAAATAACCAGAGTAGATACAAAACAGAGGAGAGGTATGGAGGAGAGAAGGGCAAATAAAAGCAAAGTAGGTAGGGGACAGAAGAGAGAAGAAAAAGAAAAGGATGCAAAGAAGGAAAGTGGTGAGCAGAGGAGAGGGGGAGAAAAAAAGAGAAGGAAGAGTAGAAATGGAGGAATAACAAGAGAGGTGAAGATGAAGAAATAGTGAGTGAATCTTCTATATAGATATTGGCCTACCTTTATTGTAATCACCTGTGGTCCCACCCCTTGTATATAATGCTGTCTTTTTTCATTGTCGATTGTCTGATGAAGGTCTCCAGACTGAAACGTCATTTTTTTAACTAATATATAGAAATCTATTTTGGCATATTGAGAGACTCTATGAAGTTTTACATTGACGTTACCGCATCTTCTCTAGCACCGCTTCTCTGGCTCTCACTTCCATGACAGGCGATATAGCCTCTCAGACTGCACCGGATTGATGTGCTACTTAGCAACTGAAACCCCCCCCCCAAAAAAACTCTTCCTTGGGAGGATGCCCCCGGATCGCCCCTGCTAGCCTCTACTGTTCTACAATCCTTGTCACGCCCCTGACATGTATAATAACCAATAGTCATTTAGTGTTAGCCATGATAGCGGATCACAGCCTATTGTATTGAATCTGACACCTTAGTGTTCATCATGCCTGGTGAAAATAATGATCATAACTTGAATCATTTCTCCGAATCTGTATTACTTCACCTGGACCGCTGTCATGGGTCACAGAGGTCACAGTGGTGCTCAGTGCAACAGATGTAATGGCAAAATAACCATTGAGTCACGTAATACAAGCGCTCACAATCGAGACAACATGAACTGAGAGCCTCCCCACCTGTAAAATGTCACAATTTGAAAAATGACTTTTCTAATGACTTAAGCATATTTAGAAATTAGGAAAAACATTTATTACCAAGTGTTTATTGAAAATGCCAAGCGCTTAGCTAAAAACACCTTCCCAAACAATTGCTAAATATTAATAAAATTAATAATAGTTTTGCCCAATTTCAGTCACAGCTCCTATAAATCTATATTGTTTTCTTTCCAGCTCGCTATATTATATACATCGATACATCCACTCCACTTTAAGAACATTCATTTTGATGAATGTGTTTGTGGATAGGTTGTGAATGCGCGTTGCGTCTCGGTCGACCGACCGCCTCGCCGTCTTATCCGCAGCGGCGGACCGTCAGCGGCAGGTAAAGC
>CABFOQ010019433.1:6963-18972 GCA_900660455.1 Gephyroberyx darwinii
AGGGACTGTTGTCTTATCTCTTGGCAAATGATGTAAGTTTGCCAACACACCCCGAGTAATAAAACGGGTCTGTCGCTGCACTTGTCATCGGTTGGGTATAAAGCTTTTTATCCTCATGTTTTTTCAGTCTGTTAAGTGTGTTTGATATGAAGACAGAAATTTCCCCCCTTGTTTGTCTTTTTGGGAAGGCTGACGCTGTAGCTCCACTGATGGCCAGGTTTTGGTGTTGGTTCCAATCAGATGAAAAGCCTCCTCCTGGCTCTCAGCTGCTTGTCACACAGCAGGTGTTCCGTATTTGCTGTATTGCGCTCTCTGCCAGCTAGAAGACAGGCAGCCATGTTGTAGACTCCTGTGAGATTGCTTATCATCTCGCTTCCACAAAGCAAGTGTCTGTAGCCTAAGAATCAGCCTGGAGAAACCTCTACTATCAAGCCCCAGGATTGAGACTGTGAACCGTGTCAGGCTAACGTGTCTCTGGGCTGCATTGCTGTGATCATGCAAAGATTTCACTTGATGTGCAAGGCAAATCAGAAGTAGGCAAATGCCTCTGCAAGTGTACTTCTTCGTGCGCAAATTGTCTGCCGGTATAGTAAAGTCGTCAGGTAACGTCTTTGATTAGTAGTAGCCACTAGCATTCCAGGAAGCTTCCCGCTGCAGGTCAGCCCACTGGGACTCTGCAGGAACTATGCCCTCAAGACATGAGGAATTAGTTTCTGCTTATCTCTCATTCACAGCCATACTGGCTAATCTTATCTCAGTGGCTCTGTGTTTAAGAACAGTCTTGTGAATTATTTGCTCACCCTTAGTGAAAGGCTTCCACGTACAAAGTATTCTGGAGTGTGCTGCATATGGGTGGAAAAAGGATTAAGGATTGGAAATTCTCTTTGGTATTGTTCTTACAGATGAATATCTCTTTATAGAATTTTTATTTTTTGGGGTTTGGTTGGGTCACGCAATCAAAAAGGTGCAGTGCTGAAGTGCTCATTTCCAACACGCTGTCAAAAAGCTGAACTTCCTAGCACTGAACTTTACTCATCTTTGAAAAGACCTAGAATGCCTGTTATCAAAAGTTATCTTTGGGTTCAGTTACCATAGGATTGGTTTTTAAGTGTCCACATTTTTTTGTTTTGTCCAAGAAGCCCAAGACCCATAAACAGACCATTCTGGGTCCTG
Source organism: Gephyroberyx darwinii (assembly GCA_900660455.1). Lineage (NCBI taxonomy): Eukaryota > Metazoa > Chordata > Actinopteri > Trachichthyiformes > Trachichthyidae > Gephyroberyx > Gephyroberyx darwinii. Next base: position 8,137 of record CABFOQ010019433.1, read on the forward strand.
AACAATAGTTAAGGAATCACTGGCTTAGAGTATTCATTAGGTATATACCATATCCCGATGAACTGGAAGTAGAAGCTTAGATTATATGTGTTGAATTCTAGGCAATTCTAGGTTGCAATGTTCTAAATGGAAAAGCGTTGAGACTACTCAATGAATTCCAGGCACGATGACCATGTTATCGGCAAATTTACTATCCCATTGATTTTTGTGAGAACATTTTATTTAGCAAAATATTCAAGCACTGTTTTTGAGGAGCAAAATACACTTATTAACACCCGTTTATCTAATTAATTATTGACACTTCATATATATCCTAGTCTACCAAGGAAAGCCAAATAGAGCAACCTGTTTATTAGGTGAGGTGCATTGAAAATAATGAAAATAAGTGACCTTGTGGTAGATCGTGTTGGATGATGTAAAAGTGAAAAGTTGTCTGCAAGGTTTGCCTGAATCTAAATAGCATGATGCATTTCAAAAGCAACTCATTGTTTGATGTTTTGTATTCGTAATGCGTTGGATATGAAATGACACAATTACTGATGTTAAAGCTTTTTATTTAAGCACATTTGCAACCAAATGGGATGAACAGCAGCCTTTACATAAATGGTCCTTCCTTCCAATTTCAGGGTGCTAATGGTATTCGGACAAAATAAAATAGTTAATTGTGCCATGTTTAAATTCTTAATGTGCAATGACTTATGCCATCAGCATTACCACACTCTTTATCCATATTACCAAGGTATCTTTCCAACCTTTTTGCTTCTGTGTATGTAATGACGGTTCATCTGTGAATACGTTTGGCTCTGAAGTACTCTGAGATATTGTGGAACACATGGCTGCCTAAATGAGTTCAAGTAAACAAGGGTCAGAGCTATCAAACCGGCTTTGAATCATCAGGCTGCTGCTACAGAGCTAAACACAACACAGAGGAGAAAAGACCTCCTGCTGAACTCTATGGGGAAACATCAGAAAATCACCCATGCCTGTGCTGAAGTGCTTTTACAGGAGCGTGATGATATGTGGCAGCTTGTTGGCCTCTCTCCTTCATACGAGTTGACGTTTTTGGCACCTTAATAGATAAACTTGTGTAGAGATGCAACAAACTATAAAAAAGGCTATGTCTGCCATCTATTAGCTACAAAGAACATTAAATGGCAAGAGTATAAGGAAAAGACTAACTTTTAAATGTTTTAAATCTCTGTGATTTAACAAAAAAAACATGCCATTTTCTGCTTTACTCTTCATCATCCATCTCCTCTGTGAATTCAGTTAGTGAAATCCAGACTTTGTTTTTGTCTGGAGATCATCTTCTCAGTTATCCCCCAACAATGCAGTCTGTACCAGGAAGCTCAGTAAATGTTTTCTCACTGGACAGAGCTAAAGCAGCAAATGGACTGCAGCAGTGACTGAACTAAATGCAGATTTTGACGAGGACACGATTAACTCTACACTTTATCGTTTAAATTCAGCAGATGAAGTGCAAGCTCAGAGTTTAACACCCAATGGCGCACACAGTCCTTCTCCCCCCATTTCAAATCATGTACATATTGGACCAGACGTGTGTTTGGAGAACAACAGAGCTTGTCAGTAGAAGAATCATGACCCCATTTCATCTTGCTATCTCACAACTTGTGTATCTTTCCATGCCCACCAACTAAACCTAGATGCATCACAAGAGTGGAATTTAAATCTCCTTTTAAGCTAACTGCTCCTCGCAAAATTCACCCTGGCAAATATATGACTTGACACTTCTAACATGAAAGACAATGTTAAAAAATAGGATGTGTATTCCTCTTTGTGCTCGCTTCTTACAGGCATCGCAGGCTTCATATTTAATTGCATTTAGTTTGGTACGTGTTTGGTTTGATGCCAAACCATTGCAAAGCTTCCTAGTTTCACCGGAGTTATGCTTTGATGTATTGCTGATACACTGAACTTTTGCAGGAATTCATGCTCTACTTCTGTCCTTACTCTTTGAACCATATTGTTACACTTCAAGGCTTCTCTCTGTGGGTGTTCATGTTATCACCTTTTCTACCTTAAGGGTGAGAATGCATCTATAGAGAGGCAAACAACAATTTCACCTATTTTGACCTGATCACCTGGAATGGCTACCAATAGCACTGAGGTGCAAAGTTCAAACTGCCCAATTACAAGTGAACCAGGGCTTGTTAAACAAAAGTTACATGGGAGTTTTGGTAACCTGTCACCCTACCAGGTTTGAGATTTTGGCAGTTATAAACACATAAGAAACACACAAGAAATAGCTGAATATGTGCATCAGTCCAGGTTGCCATTTGCAGTCAGTTAATTTTGTTAGGCTAGGCTTTCCAAGCACGAGGAAGTCCTGGCTATCAGATGTCAACATCCGTCTTCTTGTACCCATGAAAGCATTTTGGGCTTGTTTCCTGTAGTTGGTTTAGGTTTAGAGTGGATTACGTTCTCACTCCTAACAAACTGCATCACATTTTTGTTTATTTGGTGCCACCTGAGTTTGAATGCCCAAGCGAACTGAACTAAAGGATTGAAGGCTCCAGATTCTAAATAAAATGCTCCAAACATTCTTGGCGTTGGTGTGCTATTGAGGATGCAGTTTGCAATACTGCAAGATCTAGAAGGTGCTTGCTCCAGCCAACATTTGTATGGCAATATTGCCTCTGTTGGCTACATATAGATTATATTTGACTAAACAACCTATATGTAAGTTTGTGTACTGCTCTGAGAGATTTTCAAGTTGCATTTTGTGTTGGTGTCTGACGTAGACAACACATTTTAAAAGTGTTGTTCACAAAGGAGCTTCGTTAATGTCAATTTGTGATTATATTTTAGAGATGTTTCAGTGCTTACAGTCTTACAAACTGCATCTTTAAGTGTTGTATTAAAAATTTAAATCTAAAATAATCCCTGTTTGTAGAGCAAACTGTTTTTCTTGTTCTTGCTAAACGGTCTATAGGCTACTGGGACTTACTGTCGTACACCTGTCCTGAACAGCTCAGCCAGATCATCACACTAAGACAACTATAAATTATTAATTCATTTCACTTACAGTTTGTAAAGTTTTCAAAGCACTGGAATGGCACCAGATGGGATCTAATGGGGTATTCAGTTTCTAACTGGGTCCTAACTGGCTACCCCCCACCCCCATTTGGCCTTCAATCTTTGTGCTTGCATGCCTACTAAGTGCACTAGAAGAAGAAAAATCAGATGTCCTTTTTATGTTAATATGCCCTGAAAATTAAAAAAAAAAGATCTTTTCATTCAATGTTTTTTTTCCCCTAGCAGAGGCTAAGATTAGAAGACTTATCCAACCATATTGCTTTTCTCTGCCATCTCTGTAATGGACTGGCCAGATTGGGCCATGTCAGTATCTTTTTGTCCGTTTTTTCTCTGATCCTGCTTGTTGAGAACAAGTGGAGCGAATCATATAGCCCGAGGCTCTGTATCCTTTGGCCATTTAAGGTCTGTGTCCCACCAAGAAGCACACTGATGCATTTAAGCCTAGCTAAAGCCAAGTTTTAACAATGAGTTGTTTGTAGACTTTTCTTTTTAGGTCTCTTATCAAAGGCTTTTGTAGGTCTCTTACCTGCTGTTATTGGCCTTTTTTTTTTTTTTCGAAAACTGACATGATTAGAGACGCAAATATCAGTTTTGATGTCATTTGTGTCATTATCTTTCTGATTGTGCCCCTTCTTTTAAGGATTTTTACAGTGCCAGCACATCCCTCCTCAGCTGATAGTCACTTTTCCTGTGGTCCACTTTAAGGGCATGTTTACAACCAGCATGTTGGAGCAGTTTAATCAAAGTCGGGAGTATTTACTCCTTTCTCTTTTGGGCAGGTGAGAACAACTGTATTCAAAATTGGATGGTACCAAAAACCACACCTAGAAATCTGAAAATATGGGTCTTGGTCCTCTTCAAAGCAAAGTGCAGTATTGTTCAACTACGGGAAATGACACCAAAATACAAGGTTTTATGGGCATAAGGAGACACTAATATTCAGCTATTCCTTCATGTGTTCTTAAGACTTTTCCACTATGGTTCGCACCAAACCAAAAACAAACTGTTAGTGTCATCGCACCCTTGAACTTCTCACACTCCTTCGTCATTTTTTTGTCGTTTGTGCATTGTCGTTGCATCCTTTGAATCGAAGAACACAGACTACAGAGCATTTCCCACACCTTTTTTAGCACGCAGCGTGAACATAGTTTTACCATTCCAGTTTAGCCATTCCAAAAGCATAGGCTTCCGTGATGAATTAAGATGAAGTCGAGCTGCAGCCAGCATGCAGCATAAATTAACAAGTAACACCGTGAAAAAAAATCGTCCGACATCACGTAGCCGTTGTCTTAATCAATCTCCCCTTAATTTCCCTCTCCTCTCTGATTAGTCTTTCATTCAGTGAGTTGGGCAGGGCTGCACCAGATGCATACACTGACAAGCAGACTCAATTGAAGATTGCAAGAAATGAGAGTTTGACAGCGCTATGTGCATTGAGACTTCATTGAGGCAGTTTTTAGGGATAACAGGGCTAGAAATGATTGAGGGAAAGACTACCCATGCACAGAGGTAAAAGTAAGCAGACACTGTCTTGTACGCCACCATAGAGAGTCACTACCAGACCGGTACACCATACTAGGAAACCGTGTAAATAGTTTTTAAGCTGAAAGTTTTAAATTCTCATTCATGCCAATTTTACAGCAATAGCAAGACTACTTTACTAGACTGAAATGTCTCTTGTGTATTTGCTACAGCCAGAGTAAAAAAAAAAAAAAAGAAGCTAATTACACCAGTCGTGGTGGATAATCTGCTCAGTAATGATAAAACAAAAGTTGGAAAATACTGTTTGTTTGCATGTCCTATCAGCAAAATCTTAAATGCATGTTTTTGCCCCGCAGGACACTTAAGCTTTGTTAGGCGATCAGGGGCACCTCTATAAGAGCCGGGCACTGTATGTTCCTTGGTTCATTCGTTGGTTCATTTGTGTGTGACGCTTTTTGCAATGTGCAGTGCTTAGGGTAATTACTGTATGAGCTCTTTAGGCCTCGGAGCCCCAAGAGTCCTGCATAAGGGAAATCCAGTGTGTCCTTGTATGCCAGGCAGTACAGTAGAAGTCACACCAGCATGAGCAGCTCTAGGTTGGTGTGTGGTGCGTTTGTTCAAAGACCAGGAAGTAGCTCAGAGATTTATAACTGTAGCGGCTAAGTCAATGCATGGATGTGCTACCACAAAACTCATTAGCAGGTGGCGTTTTTAAAATCAGTGTAGTTTCACTCACTCCAATCATGCAGTATGCCCTTGCAAGGCTGTGAATTGAAGTGGACGTAGCGACACAGTAGGTATGATCAAAAGACCTCAGCATCGGCCCGTACTACAAAGAGTATAAACCACCTCAAGAAAAACAAAGTGATATTTTTGTCGTGTAGCATGTGAATATCACACAGACAGTATCCACACAAACCCTTGCTGTGTCACCCAGCCGGTTAAATAAAACAAGCTGGCTAATGCAAGTTTGGCGTGGGAGAATGCAATACAGACTCTACTTCTGGGACACCGCCGGGGCCCATCCTGAGTTTGAGTTACAGCTTATTTTGCGGTTCCTTGGAAGTAAGCCCCTTCCATTGATCCCCCTGGTTGCTGAAACGAGCTCTCTTTTTGCATTCGCTTCCCCGAGGACTGGATCTAAATTACCTTCTAACCTCAAAAGTTATCGCTCCAGTGTCGCCTTTAAAGCCTCGCATTGCTTGGCGGACTTGACAGAATTACAAGGCTGCCACTTTCAGGCCCCTTGCATTGGGCGCATTTTGAGAGGTTTCTATGTGGTATAAATGTTTTTTTTCCCCTACGTTCTGACAGCCGCAGTTCTGTCTCCCCGCATGAAAGCAACCGGCAACCTCAAATGTCTCCATCGCTCTTGCTCGTCCTCACTCACTCTCTTCATTCTTTTCCATTTTCTTAATTTTTGTCTCACTTGTCTTTCTCTCACTTTGTTGTCTCGGGCTTTTTATCTTTTCTCTCTTCGCGAGTCTTCATCAGTGTCTCTCTTTGCCTTCCCCCCTTTTCTCTTCATCTCTCCCGACCATCTCGCCTCTCTCTCTCTCTCTCTCTTTCTCTCTCTCTTCATTATTCCAAATGTGACAGCTACATCAAAAGTAATGACTTGGGTTGCTGGCATAAATAAGAATCACAAGAGTATACATTAGCATTAATGCTTTCACCAAAACAATGTTTACGGAATGCAGTACTGGTAAACAGTTGTTTATAGCATGCGGGGGGGTTGGAAATGGTCTAAATCTGCTTAGCACTATTTTTCACCGGCTACATCAAAAGAAACCTGCAGTTGGAAAATTCCGCATGTCAAATTGGAACATCCTGCATCAAAATTCCAGTTATGTTGCTTCCAATTTGGCAATCAATGGGACCCTGATATTGAGGCCTTGAGACCTCATGCTGGTCTTTCAGCTGTTGGAGCGATGGGGATGGCACTTTCAGGGTCAAGTGCTGAGTACCTCCCTCTCAGCTCGAGTGAGAACGCTTAACAGATGCTATACTCACTTGTCCGTCTTAGTGCAATTGGCCGGTGTTGAGTCAGTCTGTCCGTCTTAGTGCAATTGGCCGGTGTTGAGTCAGTCTGTCCGTCTTAGTGTTTAATGGGCCGGTGTTGAGTCAGTCGGGCTGTATTTAGTCAGTTGGATTTTCCGAGTGTTTAATGGATCCGTGTTAATTGTCCCAGTCTCTTGATATTTAACTGTCTAGTGTTTAGTCTGTTGGTCTATCTCAATCTTTAATGGGGCAGTTTTTGACCAGGGTTAACTTGGATCAGCTGATAAAATTGAGGCTGTTACTCCTTAACATTTCATCATAATGTCACAGAAGGGGAAAAATTGAAGGCGCAATGAGTTCATTAAATCTAGGGGGAAAAAAATGCATGGTCCACATGTAAATGTGAATTATTCAGAGTCATGCGATGCAGCCAAATATTTCTTTGACAGCTGAAAAGAATGGATTTTTCTCTTTTGGTTTGGCCATATGTCAGATCTAGTCTGATCTGCAGGGGCTATTGACGAGATTGCGTGATGCAGTGGGCACGACTGTGCGCGGCAGTGTATATGGGTTGTGTGTAATGTGTCCAGTGATGAGTGCAGGCGTTAGAGGTTTCATTGCATCTTATTGACTGTCTGTCTGTCCTAGCTCTCTGCCTGAATGCCTGTTTGTAAGGGCTCTTTGGTGTGGTTGACTGTGAATAGATCTGTGGTTACTCCTTCTTAGACTGGGTTTAGAATGGGATTTATTCATAAGCAACACACTCGCCAAGGACTAGATGAATAAGATGAGATGGGTTCAGATCCACCTCTGAAATCATGAAGTGTATGAAAAATATATCATATGCTTGTTTTGTACTGTACAGTATGCAAGGTTTCCTGCGGTGATATATAGTCAGGGCAGGCTGCCTTAACAGAAACCTTGCGTGAAAAAAAAAAAAAGATTTATTCACATGGAGACCAAAGTAATGTTAAAGGCAGCGTCCAACTACAACATCTGCTGGTCAAAAGCGGTATTGTGACCAATGAGGTGCGTATTTGGAAGCATCACGCCATGCAGTAATATTGGTACTTTGTTACAACTTCAACATTAATGCTATAATATCAGATAATATAATTGGCTACATTAGCATGCAAGATAAACACTGCAAATTATTTCTTTCATGCCATTGTAAACCATAATTTTTGCACTGCCTTATAATCTATTTGTAACTAGTAGTAGCCTTTGTTTGACTTGCCAAACACAACACAAACTAACTCAATTATTTCCCTTGCATATTAAGGTATCCATGTTATTTATATGCATCAACTTAACTAAGACATTTCCTCTGGGAAACCCTTGTATGTGAGTTTATCTGCATACTATGGCATAAACTATGACGTACAGTATTTGACAGCATATTTCATGAGACCTTATATGAAATGTATTCTGCATATACCTTCAAATCATCCTTTTGTACATGTGGTACAAGTTAAAAAACTAAAATCTATCATTCCTGTGCAGCAGTTGAGCAAATGCACACTTCAGTAATTAGTTTGCAGCCTCCATCACATTATCAGAGCTATGCAGTTTAAAAGCTAACTGATTTGCCCAGCTACAGTTATTTGATATTCTACTTGTGTTCCTGAAATCCACAGATACGTAGCTCTGTTTGCACAAGCTGGAAACTTGCGATGTATGAGGACTGGCTCTCAAATGGATAATCGAACAGAGTGGTCATAGTGGTTTCATTTAGGGCTGCACCTAACGATTATTTTTCTAGCGATTAATCTATCGATTATTTTTACGATTAGTCAATTAATCTAACAACTAATTTAGCGATTATTCTAAAGATTATTCTTTTAATGCTCAATTAATATAACATTTAATTTACCCAAAATAAATATCAAAAACTTGTCTCATTAATATTTCAATATTTTATTCAATCATCTTCTCTTAGAAACGAACAAATGTAACAAGGTTACACAAAGTATGCACTGCAGGGCATGCACATCAATGTGCAGCAACTCCATGCTTCTCTTCCAAGATCCTGAGAGCTGCCACAACATTGGCTGCATTATCATGTACAACAGCCAGTACATCACTGAGAGAGAAACCAAACTTTTCTGCTGCCTTTTCCACCCAGCCAGCAATATTTTCTGCTGTGTGGTGCTCCTCAAGCGGCATTGTGGTCAGACTGTATGAAGTTAGCTCCCACTCCTGATTAATTGTGTGTCAGGTGACTCCTAAGTATGGCTCGGTGGTAATACTGGTCTAAAATATTCCTACACTTTAGATGATCGTGGGCGACTTTTTTTGCAGATTGTTCTCCGGGGGAATCCATGCGCAGCCATCTTACTTCAATGCGACACACGTTATGCAAATCGACGTATTTCCGTAATCGATGACGTTGATTACGTCGATGAGTCGCCCCAGCCCTATTCAGCATCCAACCTTGCTTTGTCGAGAAGCTGCCTTGCTTCTCTTTCAGCCTGCTCCACCTTCAGCTGAGCCTCTCTCTCAGCAAACGAAGCTCATACACGTGCTGCCTCTGCCCTGGCACGAGCCTTGGCTGCTGCACTGGCAGATGATTAGGGTTGGGTATCATTTGGATTTTATCGATTACGATTCTGCTTCCGATTCTGCTTATCAATTCCAGTTCTTAACGATTCTCGATTACGATTCTTTGAGGGGCGGGGTCAAAAAAGGTCACATGCTTATTTCACAGAAAAAATAAAAAATGTACACAATAAATATTCACAGTTCATTTTATACAGTTTATGGAACCTGTAAGTTAATTTCATAAAATGCTATTACATAATGTGATTCAGACTGGGGGGAGGGTGGGGGTGAGGCGTAGCTTGGATCCAGGAGAGAGATTAGTCAGTGTCACGATACTAGAAGGGGGAGCCAAATGCAGACTCGGACACGGAGTATGGAAGAACGTGTGGATTTATTAAGAGGGAATCTGGGGGGGAATAATGGGAATGTCACTGTTTCTCATCCAGTCAAGCTCACCATTGCGGTTGTTTATCACCCACCAGGCCCTTCTGGTGAGTTCCTGGAGGAGCTTCACACACTAGTCTCCCACTTCCCTGACAATGATTCTGGACTCATCCTTCTCAGTGACTTCAACATCCAGACTGAGAAGATTGACCCTCTTCTTTTGTTCCTCGCCTCCTTCAACCTATTCATCTCTTGGACCACTACTTCATGTCCTACTCTCTCTCTCTCTCCTCTCTCACCTCCACCAGAACAACCTCTTGGATCTCCACCAGTCCGGGTTCAAGGTGGGTCACTCGACTGAGACTGCCCTCCTGGCAGTGACAGAGTCGCTCCATGCCGCTAGAGCGAACTCTCTCCTCTGTCCTGATACTCCTGTAATGTAATTAACAAGGCGTCGAGAAACAACCCTAGTTAAAATCTCTTAATAGTTCTTAATAGTATCCTTAAAGATCTTAAAGGATCTTTATAGGTCTTGATAGGATCTTTAATGATCTTAAAGGATCTTTATGTGCCCGCACTATCTGATCACTATCTAATTAAATTTGAATTGATCTGCCAACGCCAAAAGTGTGAAGATATATATTCCAGCCGTCGTATTAATGCTACCACGGCCTCGTTACTGTCTGAACAACTGCCCAGTTTTCTCGCACCACTCTCTGGTCATGTTGGCTCACTCGACAACTTCACCAACAAACTAAACGCTAGCCGAACCAACGCGCTTGACTCAATCGCCCTGTTAGTCACTAGAAAACACCACACTAGGAAGTTTGCACCGTGGTTTACTAACAACACTTGTGCACTTAAACAAGTATGTAGAAAACTAGAGCGTAAATGGCGATTGACTAAACTCGAAGTCTTCCGGCTCGTCTGGAATGATGGCTTGCTAAATTATAAACGCGTACTCTCGTCAGCCAAAACTGCACACTTCTCTAGGTTAATCAGTGCAAATAAAAACAACCCAAAGTTTTTGACACTGTTGCTAAGCTAACACAGAATCCCTCCCCCTCTGATAGCTCTCTGTTCTCTCCAGATGATTTCATGTCCTTTTTTACTCAGAAAATCACGCTGATTATAGATGAGATCACCAGTATACTCTCCACTGGTGGTGCCATCTCACCCCTGAAAAGTCCACTTGGTGTTTCCCAGGCTGAATGTCTTTTCTCAGTTTTAGTTTCCTTAGACACTCTCACCAAGTTAGTTCTGTCATCTAAACCCACGACCTGCATGCTAGACCCTCTGCCTGCTAAACTACTTAAAGAACTTTTCCCTATCCTAGGACCCTCCATTCTCTATATGATGAATCGGTCGCTC